>CM061062.1:143055725-143246207 GCA_030762895.1 Sophora flavescens
GGAATACCCATGTCTCCGAATATGTAACATTGACGCCCAATTCTTGATCAAATCTGTGATGGATCGAAGCAAATCTGTCAATCTGAACCAAACGGACACCGCACCAAGACGGGAAATCAAACAAACACCGCACCAAGACGGGAAATCAAACAACGCCTCACCAAGACGACGAACAACAATACCGCAGCCCACAGAAGACGAAAAACATGAAAAACACGAAGAAAAAAAGACCAGATCTATGTGGAAAAACCACTTATTTGGATAAAATGGGAAAAAATGGAGTAAAGGGGTGATTTCAAGTCAAAAAATGACTCAAAATCACCCCTCTCTAATGATGGCACGTGACAATGATAGCACGTGACAATGATGGCACGTGACTGTATGTAGAGAGAAGCGAGAGAGTTTGAAGTTAGAGAGATCTCGTGATTGATCTTATATTATTTTAAAGGGAAAAAATCATATACACTCCCTAAATTATAGTTATTTTATAAATATATATCATCAACTATTAATTCTTCGTAATTAATCATCAAATCTTAAATATTAGTGAAATTGATCATTTGTTAACCTACCATTAAATCATTAATGATGATCAAATCCAGCCATTCATTTTGTAAAATTTCAACCATTGATCATTTAATTATTTAAATATTATTTATAAAAGCCAAAAAAAAATTGCAGATCTCATTTTCCGAATCGGTCCAACTCCACTCCTCAACATTCTACTGTTGCAATTGATTTCAAGTGGATATAATTGTTTTCGTTTTTCAAGTTAAGCGCGGCAAACCCCTTTCAGGAATTTTTTTGAGAACAACGAACAGATCAGAAGAAGTGAAAGAGGAAGAAACGAACCAAAGAAAGAGTCTGTGATTTTTCTTTCTTTTTTTTTTGCTTTTTTTTAAAATAATAATAAAATAATAAAATAATTAAAGATTGAGATTTTAAAAAAATGAACGACCGGATTCAATCATTGTTAATAATTTAACGTTGGGTTAATAAAAGGGAAAATTTCACTCATGCTTAAAATTTGAGGATTAATTGGAGAGAATTAATAGTTGAAGGTGTTTATTTACAAAAAGACTATACTTTAGGAGGTGCATATGATATTTTTCCTATTTTAAATATGACAAATAATATATAATAAAACATAGCCAAAAAATAACTGTTTTTGTCCTAATAACAAAATAATAAGAGATGTATTTGATAGGGGTGTTCGCGGATTGGATTGGATCGGTTTTAAGCTAAAAAGTCATCCGATCCAATGATGAAAACATCGTGCGGTTTGGATTGGATCGGTTTGCTTCCTTAAAAAAATCCGATCCGATTCAATCCAATCAAATGCGGTTTGGATTGGATTGGCTAATTCGGTTTTTGTCATACTTTATTTTTTTCTAATGTCAAATGTCATTTCTACTTTTTTTAATAGTGGATAAAAGATAATCTTCGTTTTAATTTGGGAGTTTGAGAAGAAAAAAAATAATTGATATTTTTTAACACATTCTTTTATATTAATTCTCCATATCTACTCCCACTTATCCTATTTTTTCCTTGAATCGGCTACAAATAAATTGTAGCTAATTATTTTTCAAATTTACTTAATTGTTTTCCTATTTTTCATGATTACTCAATCAAATATATATATATGCTATGCATCAAAACTTTTAGTAAAATATAACTTCAAGACATTAATATTTATTCTAAATAGTCTTATATATGTTATTCCAATAAAAATATTAAAGAGAATGAGGGACATAAAAGTATGAAGAATAATGTTTAATTAGTATGAGTAATACTATAATTTCAAAAATAATAGTATATGTATATAATAGATCGGTTTGGATTGGATTGGATTGGATTTCACTATAGGATCCAAAATCCGATCCAATCCAATAAAAAATTGCGGTTTTTTCGGTTTTCAATTTTTTCGGTTTTCGGTTTTTTGGTTCGGTTTTTGCGGTTTGAATCGGTTTGGATCGGTTGATGAACACCCCTAGTATTTGAATTGAAAAGTTCATTATTTAAAATAATAATAATAAATAGTAAAAATAGAAATAAAAATAGTGAAAAAGTCATTATTTAAAAGATAATAAAATGATTTTCATAAAATAATAATAACGAATGTTAAATCTGAGCGGCGGATTTAGTTTATTAGATAATAATAAATAATAATAATAAAAATAATAAAATATAAAATTGTTTAGAGATTTCATGGTGCCAAGATTGTAGAAATTTTTTGGTGACAAGTTATAAAAAAAATTCTAATGTAAAAAAAAACCAAATATTATTAACTTTTTTATCAAATATTATAATAAATAACTTCGTACCTTTCGTAATATATAATTTTTTTTTTCAGATAAAAATTGACGAATAAATTATTAGAAAAATAATAAACACAAAAAAAATTTCTTAAAAAATAAAACTTGGGTAGATAAGGGAGAAAAATTAATTATAATAAATGGTGTATATTTTTTTTTTTTTGATGCAATAAATGGCATATTTTGAAAATTTCAAATATAAATTATTTTAAAATAAAATATTCAACAAATATGACAAGCATCTTTACCGTAAAAAATAAATTGTAACACAAAATTTAAAAGAATAATTAAGTGAAGACACCTTGTATTTCATTACAGGATGGAGTAAGATTTTCTGAACGATTCAATCACCCTTTTTTCCGTATGATTCTTTGACATCAACCCTCATTATAGGATCTTCTAGATCCCCAAAATCTTGATTATGACTGTTTTTCTTTCTGAGACTTTGTTTCTCTACAATTACTCCTACTTACATGGTGAAATGCATCTCATAGAAACTCCTCAGTTTTCTGACACCACATTTGCACGTGATCATTTGGCTATACTCATTTTCTCTTTTGTTAATATAATGAAACATATATCCACCAAAAAATGTGCCAATCCACCACAAAAAAAAAAAAAAAAAATAAAAAAAAAATGAATTACACAATAAGAAGTGTAATTCTCTCTCTCTTTAATTTTTTTTTTTTTACCTAAACCTTTTCTCTCCTTAAGCCTCGGAAGCCGTGACTAATTCAACACCTTCCAATAGATTAGAATCTTTAAATTGCCTGATTCTTAACCCACCAGAAAAGTTCACTATCTGTTATTGAAGAAACCTTGCTGTTGAGAGTAGAATCTGTCAGCAACCCTTAGAGTAATGGTATAGTATATACTCATCATTCAATTCTTATTTCACTTCTACCACTGTAATCACATCAAGTTTATTCATTCATGTCATTGAGTGATTCATCAAGTTACACTAATTTTCAACATGATGTAAATTCTGGTTCAGGAGCATTGTACCAGTGAGAACAGAGCAGGCCAAACTAGGCCAACTAATGAGCAAGAAAAGCTGGAAAAATGGTTGCCCATCACTGCATCTAGGAAAGCAAAATGGTGGTATTCAACTTTCCACAATGTCACAGCTATGGTGGGAGCTGGAGTGCTAGGCTTGCCATATGCTATATCCCAGCTTGGATGGTATATCTTTCATCACTGCATTGCATACACATAAATAAAATCATAGAAGCAGCTTAGTGCATATTTGAATTTACGTTAGAATGGATTCAAACGTCCGTTTGAGTGAAATGAAAAGTGAGTTGTTGCGTTGAACATTTTTTTAAACATAAATCAAAACACACCCTTAACCGATCTTGCTGCATTTTGTTAGAAACATTAGTGTTAATACATTCCCTTATGGTTGATTTGTAGGATTCCAGGTGTTACAGCAATCTTATTGTCATGGGTTGTCACATTTTATTCACTGTGGCAACTTGTTGAAATGCATGAATTGGTTCCTGGGAAGAGATTTGATAGGTACTTTGATCTAGGAGAGCATGTTTTTGGGCCAAAACTTGGATTCTGGATGGTAATGCCACAGCAATTGACAGTACAGGTGGCCTCAACCATTGTGTATTGTGTCACTGGTGGGAAGTCACTGAAGAAATTCTTTTCTCTGATAACTCCAATCATGAGTGAAGTTAGACAGACATATTATATTCTCTTCTTCATATGCTTGCAGTTAGTGCTCTCTCAAACTCCAAACTTCAATACTTTGAAAGGAGTTTCTTTGTTGGCTGCACTGATGTCTGTCTGGTAAGATTTTGTATGCATAAAAGAAAGATTCTTTATTTTTTTTGTCTAATCATTATTTGATTTTTTTTTTTTTTTGGAATTAAAATTGGTCAATCATTAAGTAGTGTGGATAAATAATTAGGAGTAACAATAGTCTGAATTATGGTTATTGGTTGGGAAAAGGGATTTAGTTTGATGTGGTGTAGTAGTCACAAAATGATGTTAAATAAAAAATTGATGGGGGCATTTTTGCTAGAACAAATACCAATTACACGACTTATATATGAATGGTAAAAATATGGATTTAGACCCTCTCGATCATTTTTACATAAAAACAATCATGTTGGACAGAGTAAAAATATAACTAGTAGGTCATACTACCAATTATGGTAGGTCCACACATATTACAAATTGAATCTATATCTCTCTCTGATATTATCATGACCAACATGATCATCATGTTATATGAGAGGATCCGTTCCCTCAAAATATAGAGCATGTTCTCATGTCTAAATTAATTATTTGCAGTTATTCCATGGTGGCTTTTTTCACTTCAACTGTGAAGGGGGTTCATCACCATCCTAATCATTATGGACTTCGATCTCATACAATTGCTGGGAAAATATTTGATATTTTCAATGCGCTTGGAACCATAGCATTTGCATTTGCAGGACATAGCGTAGTTTTGGAGATTCAAGCTACATTGCCTTCAACGGAAGAAAAGCCTTCCAAAACACCCATGTGGCGAGGTGTGATAGTTGCATATACCATAGTTATTGCTTGCTATCTTTCAGTAGCAATATCTGGTTTTTGGGCATTTGGAAATGCCGTGGAAGATGATGTCCTCATCTCACTTGAACACCCTTTTTGGCTTATTGCTATTGCTAACTTAATGGTATTCATTCATGTTATAGGAAGCTTTCAGGTATACCAATAAATATATATTTCAAATTAAAAATGGTTAAATTACATTGAAGGCTCCTGAATTTGAGAATTTTTAAATAGGTCTCTTAACTTTAAAAATTTATAATTGGATCCCTAAACTTGTAAATAATTTGTCATTGAGTCCCATATTTGTAATTGAATCCCTGAACTTATAAATAATTTGTAATTTGGTCATTGGGAGGATTTTTGAACCGTGGAATCTATCTATGAAACCTTACCCAAGGATCTAATTACACATTATTTACAAGTTCAAGGATTCGTTTACAAATATGAGAATTAATTATAAATTATTTAAAATTTTAGGAATTTAATTACAAATTTTTAAAATATAAGAACCTACTTAAAAAATTTCAAATAATTCAGAGACCTGTATTGTGATTAAACTATTAAAAAGCATTGCCAGTGTCAAAATATTTGATAAAATATAATAACTATTTTCTTTATGTTAAAGGTTTTTGCAATGCCTATTTTTGATACGATTGAATCAGCTTTGGTGCAAAAGTGGAAGTTTAGTCCTTCAACGACTCTACGAATCACTGCTCGAAGCATTTTTGTCGGTAAGAACTACAATAAATGATGTTTATTTATTTATTTACAAGTGTTTGTAATGTAATTGGTTTTTAAAACCGTTAATATCGATTACAGATTTTTCACATGGTCTTGTGTTATTGTAAATAGTTTGAATTATGTATATCTAACATGAATTTTTCATTTCTTTGTAGCTGTAGTAGGATTTATTGCTGTATGTATTCCATTTTTCGGAGGATTGTTAGGCTTCTTTGGAGGACTAGCATTCGCATCAACATCATATATTGTAAGAACTAATATTATTATCCATTTTTCAAGTCTTACAAGTATTAATATTTTTCAAGTCTTACAAATATTCCCTTCAAAAAAAAAAAAGTCTCACAAGTATTAGAAAATTAAACTATTGTTACTAAATTTCAAACATTAATTTGTTTATCAGTAAAAAAACATTAATTTGTTTTAAAAAAAATTAAAACATTTCATGCAGATACCTTGTATATTATGGCTTGCGGCGAAAAAACCAAAAAGATGGAGCTTCCATTGGATTGCATCACTGGTACTTTCCACATTAAATGATTCAAACAATATTATTCGAATTAATGAATTTCTATACTTAAGTTATTAATTTTATTATTATTACAGATTTGCATTATTGTTGGCCTTTGTATAGCAAGCCTTGCACCCATTGGAGGAATACGAACAATTATTCTTTCTGCGAAGACATACAAAATGTTTTCCTAAATGGAAGATTCATGTTCTTAGCTATGTCATATAGTATATTTTATAAAGTTTTTCTTTTTCTGGCATATTTCGCAGAATTTTTTAGCTGCGAAATTATTATCAATCTGTAAATAATATTTTCAGGATTCTATTTTGGCTATCAGTGTGATCCTAATTATTATGAATATTGTAAGATTGAGTTATAGGAAACTCATATTAAGAGTGTGTTGTTCTTTTTTAGTTTCCATTGATATAATTATAATTTTTGACCGTCTGTGGCCAAGCCAAGCTCCATTTTTTTTTTGTTTAACCAAGATATATATATATATATATATATATATATATATATATATATATATATATATATATATATATATGTTCATTTAATAAATGAGGAAACGAAGTGAGTAATACCTATAATTTTTCATGTTAGATCATCTAGCATGTATAGGTTTATTCCCTCTTGTATATGACTTAATTATGAAATGTTGGATGACAAAATTTTGATGACAAAATGGCACGATCTTGGTCCCCTATTTTCCTGGTGTGTTTTTTTCTTCTTGAATAACTATTTTCCTGGTGTTGGTTTATCTTTACAGAGAAAATGAAGGTTTCAAACAAGATAATAGAAATTGAAATCTTTGAGTCTATGATGAATTATTAAAAAAGAGTATAAAAAAGAAAGAGAGAATAGTAGAGTAAGTCTTCATTTTCGCGTTAAAGATGAGACAAATTTTATTTGTCTCTAAAAAAAGAAAATTCATTAGTTAGTCCTAAAAAAAACCAGACCATCCGATTATTATATATATAATCGATTATTGAAAAATCTAATTTTCGTAACTGTTCCAAACATGTTCTAAAATTTATCCATCAAGCTTAATTGGCATATGTGCTGACATGGCAAATGTTACACCCTTCATCTATGACTCAGTGACCCACATATGATACATGACATGTGGTGCCAGATATGCAAATCCCCAATCACACAAAAATTTCCAACCCTAAATCTCCATCGATATGACGGTCTCCTTTGTTCTCCTTACCAGATGGTTTTCGAATCCCATATTTCAATTGTTTTATTGTAGCTATATGATGATGGGTGGTTGAGCTAACAGCATCCACGTCCCAACACCCCATTTTAGATTCTTAAAATGGATTCCATCATTATACATCATTTATTTTTACTTTTAATAACTTAAACAAATTGTTTATCAAAAAAAAATAATAATAATAATAATAACTTAAGCACATCACTCTTCGTCCCAGCAACTCTTAAAGTTCTTAAATGGACCCCACCAGTAACCCCACATCCTTACAATTACAAAATTATATTAATTTTTTAAATGGACCCCACCAGTAATTCCTAATATAAATTTATATTTTTTATTAAATAAAAAATAGAAAATTAAAATTAACAAATTTGTAATAAAAATTAGAATATATGATGAAATTTAAAATTATGAAATTACAAACGGTGAACTTACAAAAATAAAGACATTAAAATGATGAAATTACATAATTAACTGAAAATTCAATTTTGCTGATTATCACGTCCAAAATGTTTCTCAGATATGTTCCACAAGGTCCGCTTGCAGTTGGTGATGATTTTGCCTATCTTACGCAAGTGTTCGCCTATGTAAGTATGATGCAAGATGTGGATGAGGATCATTACGCACTTCATTTGTTGAGACATCATTGTTGGGATGATCATAAGAATAATCAAAATGACCATCATATGTGGGTCGTTCATCTTCCACAATCATGTTATGCAAAATGATGCACGCTTGTAATATATCGTTGATTGTATCCATTTTCCAAGCATGCGCGAGGCCATGTACAATCGCAAACCGAGATTGAAGCACTCCAAATGCACGCTCCACATCCTTTCTTGCTCCTCTTGATGTTGGGTGAATAACTTTCTCTTATCTCCTTGTGGCATTGGGATGTTCTTGACAAACGTAGCCCATTCTAGATAAATACCACCTCCTAGTTTGACTAACGGCTAGTTTGAATAACGGCTAGTTTGACTATTAATTAGGAAATTAATTAAGATAGAAATATTTGATAATTAAAAACTAAACCAACATCGTTACATTAATTAAAAACTAAACCAACATCATTACATTAATTAAAAACTAAACCAACATCGTTACATAATTTAAAAATTAAACCACATCAATACACTAATTAAAAACTAAACCACCATCATTACTAATAATTTAAAACTAAACCAACATCGTTACACTACATATATTTTCCTCTAATTATGTTACACAACCTCTCATGATCTTGTAGTCGTATCTCTGTCATCCCAGATGTATCCCTGAAGAGGATTTGATAGTCAAACTCTTTCTCCTGCATTTTCATCTGCATCCCGAGCTCTTTCTCCTTCATCTTAATCTGCAACTCCAACTCTTTCTCCTTCATGCATAATTCTTTCTCCTTCAACTTGTTGTGCTCTACCTTGGCACATGTCGTCCATTCTTCTATAGCTACAATTTTTGACTTTTGTCTGTTATCCATTGCAGTTAGATCAACATAAGCAGAAGATGTTTCATTTGCTTTTGATTTCCCCCCCTTTTTTTTTTGGCTGCTTTTGTCCCCATCGGACGAGCCATATTAGGTGAAGTTGGGTTGTATTCATCATTTGATGGCGTCTCCGGGTTAGAAGATGATGAGTATGCTCCAAATGTAGAAATCTTTGTTCTCTTACTAGCTCCTTCAAATGATGGGTTTGACCATTTAGGTTCATCTTTCAACAACCGTCATGCATGCTCTAACTTGAACTGCTCACGTACATCTTGAGCATAAATCAGATATGCATCTCCCATGATGTCAGTATCGGAGCTACCGCTTTTCTTTCTATGATAGACTTGTTTGTAGCACCCTGCAAATTTTAAACTATGCTATTCAACTTCTGTCATCGAAATTTTAATTGTGTTAATTCCCTCGCTTTCAAATGACTGTGATTCTCATTGTAACCATCTCTAATTCTTAACCAGAAGGAATCTGTTTTTTGGTTTACTCCCACAACCGCATCCTTGGAAACATTTAGCCATTATTGGATGAGAACTTTATCTTCCCCTGTGCTGAACCTTGCTCTTTGTTTTTTTGTTTTTTTGAGTTGGTTGATCTTCTTCTTCATCAAGAGTAATATTATCCAACCCGACTTGCGTGGAAAATGCTGGAGATTGAGATTCTGTCACGAACTCGGCTGTTTTTTCTTGGTCTTTTTAATAAGATTGGCCACCAGTAGTCCCCATTGAAGTCCCATGATCCATATTGGGAAATTGAAATGGAAATGGGAGTGTAGGAAATTGAAAATTACCCATATTTGGAATATATTGTGGGTTTGATATAGGTGGATGATTTTGAAAATTTGGAGTACTGAGCTGTTGATAGTTTTGCATGAAATTTAAGAAGGAATTGATATTGACTTGGTCAGGATCCATCGTGTGAGATGAAAGTTTGAGTAAAAAAAAGAAGGATAAATTTTGAGAAACTATGAGAATATGATTTGAGAAAATTTAGATAGGCTTGGTTGTGTAAAAAAATGGAAGTTCATCACATATTTATACATAATAATTGGTACATTAAAAAAAAAGAAGACCAAACGGTCATAATTTTAGCCGTCAGCAAAAAACAGCTATTTCCCCCTTAAAAGTTCAATTATTTTGAATTGAATAAATAAATAAATAAATATGTCACGGATCACCACAAACACCGAGTGCTTGTGGAAGATCCGTGCTTATTAAACACTCGCGTAAGAACCCACCCCATCGTTCCACTCGCGTAAGTACCTGTGCTAATAACTTAAGCACCTCAGTTTTTTCTAGCGATGTGGATGGTCTAATAGACGTTACGAGACCATAGGCTCCATTGATATGGAGTGGAGTGGTTCTACCAGGTATAGGTAGTAGTCTCTATCATAGGACATCTGAAGAGTTTGCAAAACATTTAGAAATCTTGATAAGATATTAATTTTTGGTGATACCCATTGTATAAGGTTATGTGGGTTGATTTTACACTAATTTGGTGAACTTTCTAGATATAAGAAGGTGATGCACTAAATTTGGTTTTATTTATCCAAAAATGGTTGGTTGCAGTGGTACGTAGTGGACTGTGGTCCCAAGCAAACTTTATCTGTAAAGTAAGAGATTCAAATCCTGGAATTATCACTTTGAGAAGTGCTTTACCTAACCATCACCCTCAACCTGAGGGTTAATCTTACAGCTTTACATATGAACATACTCGATCAAAGAAAAGAAAAAAAGGATTAGAAGTGTAATAATTTGGAGCTTTTTGACGGATCTAGGGTCCTTTTAGAAACAAGTTACTAAAATGGAATATTTCCCAAACTATTTACTAAACCAGGATATGTATGATGACGTGGTTTTTTTTTTTTCCCTTTTCCATGATGATGTGGACAACGTTTGTCCACTTGCGCACCTACACGTTCAATTTGGTTTGTTCAATTTAAAGAAAGAAAAAGAAAAGCGGCATTAAAAAATGGCACATGACTCACTATGGTGGAAGGCTCCACTGCACGTGATGCCATGTAAAGTGCTAGGCACCGTGACACCTTCCACCACAACACGCCATGTAGAGCTCTCATTATTGCAACGCTTGCTCCCAAACTCCTGACCTCTTGTTTGAAAATTCCCCATCCGGCCACCCCCACGCCTATATAAACCCCCAACATCGTCCCTCTTCCTACACCCCTCTCTTTTATATCCCTATTCTATTGCTATATTATATCACATATTTATTTTTTGTTTAAGGTACTATCATTATTGTTATTGTTACTAATATGGGCTAACCAATTGTTTATGTTTTATTGTTGTAGGTCGTATATTATGAGTGAAATTATAATTGTAGTGTATTCAAATGTGAGGATAATTGATAGACCAGAAGAAATATCATTGGTAGCAGATAAAAAATCAATGCAAATAAAATATGGAATAAGGTATTCATCACCTTTTGAAGACAAAGATTTGTGCCGGATTGAAACACCACCCAAATCTTGTAAAGTTATGACCTTCTAAAGTTATCATGCACCATATTGATCGTTTACATTACGGGTGGCAAATGGATGGATTGGATAAATTTTTATGCGGATTGTAATGGATGGATTGAAAACGATCCATTAATCCATTATGATCCATTAAAAATTCATTAAAAAAAATCCAATCCATCCATATCCATTTAATAAAATCCATCCAATCCATCCATTAACAATTTTTTTATGGATGGATATATATCCATCCATAAAAATTATTTTAAAGAATAATTTTTTTTTACAATTAAATAATTTTAATGGCGGTCAAGATCTTCGGCAATTGATGGCGTCAATTTAGGTTTTCCTGCTGATGTCCCTGAACTGCACATGCCATATCATTAAGAATGTTAACATAAAAATACAAAGAAAGAAACTTATATAAAAATATAAACAAAGAAACTTATAATGGAATGAGAAAATACTCTAGCAAAGTAGTAAAGAATCCGAATCCTCTTCAACAGTTCAATTCTCTTCGGCCAATTTTGCTGCTTAAATTTAACACATGTCGCATGTAGTATTCATATGTTGTGTGTTTTTGTTTTTAACTCAAAAATGGATCGGTAGTGGATTTTGTAAATTTTGTTTTATTTTTCAATTTTATCCAATGGATTTGTTTTTAATTTAAGAATATCATCCAATGGATTTAGTAACATAGTGGATGGATAGTGATCCATCCTTAATATGAAATGATCCAACTTGATCCAATCCATAAAAATTTTTTTTTTTTTGTAATGGATGGATTGGATGGATAACTCTTTCGATGGACTGGATAATTCTTTCAATACTTTCATAGTGTTTTTCCTTAAGACAATAGGCACAGTAACTAGAATACTGTACCTAAGTTTGATCCTAAATAAAATAAAAAATAGTGAAGAAAAAATAATAAGGAACAGAAGAGAAAATTAGATAGACTTTTTTTTTTACAAATGGAGGTTTTTTTATTTGGTGAAAAATAATATGAAAATAATAAATTGGTTTTGGAATGGATAAAAGTTGATCCGTTACATTTTTTATTGTTGGTCCAATGGATTCTAAAATATATTGGATGGATCATAAATCATCCACTAAAAAAATAATCCAATCCATCCAATCCATTTATATTATTTTTTTATAAATGGATGGATTGGATGGATTTTTTCATGGATGGACTGGATGGATGGTGGACAAATGGATCATATGGTTTATCAAAATACAATGTTACAGATCGTGATAAGGTCTTTACTAGCGGATTTTGCCACATCTGTTTAAAATGCACGGGACCACTCTTGCCATGAGTTCTGCATGTCAACCCCATTCGAATGGCCAATCCGAGGCTCTCAATAGATGTCTTGAGATGGATCTTAGATGTTTCACATTTCACACTAGTTCTGTTGGATATCATGAGATATTTCAAAAGTTTAATGTTTTATTATTTTGTTCAATTAATTTTGCAAAAATAATTTTATATTTGAAAAAACATATTTTATTTTGACAACTTGTATCACGTGTGCAATGTAAAGTTCGCCAGTTAAAATTTTGTTTTGATTTTATCCTAAAATTTGGTTGCTTAATATGCTCCAATGCTTCCTGAATATGCTGCAACGTCCAGCACCTTTGACCAAGTCTTTAACTACTTCAATCACTGGGTGCTTTGTTTGTGAGTTCGTGTTGAGTTGAAGACAATTGTACAACAATCTTAAGAGTTTATTTTTTGCATAGTATGGTATTGGTTCCTTTCTGTTTGTTTTTATTCCAATGTAAAATACGTGATCTGTATTTGGTTTATAAGTACCACTGGTACTTTTCATTAATTCAAATTTTTGCTTACTAAAAAAAAAAGGATTTATTACATTGGCTAACGATGCTGCAGAAGAACCACCATGCATTTTTGGTCTTGCTTCCGAGACAGGAAAGCACGAACATGGTTTCATGGACAGAGATGGTGGAGGCCTACTAAAGGTAACCATCGGGGTCAATCATCTCTTTAGTTACTAGCCCCATTTTTGCCACTTTCATTGTTTTCTTAATACCACACCAAGGTTGAAGTCCTAAACTACAGAAGGTGTGAGATGTTATCCTATCTTTTTATATGATGGATGGATGTGTACGAGATGTTTGTTAAAATGTCTAAATCAAATTGTTTGTAAAATTTGTTTCATGTCTCAGTTTTGGAAGAACTTGTTAGTCTATTTATGTGTATTCTTAAAGTGTGGTTGAAATTTTTGTGAAACTTGGATGGTACATATATCTATATATTTATATACTTGTTACAAGTATCTAGGCTGCTTATATATTCATAATGTGGTTATGTAACAAAGATTCTTGTCTGGCTGGGTATTGTATATATAGATAATTTGGTGATGTTTGTTTTGCCTTCATTTGTGAAGAAATTTTGGGTTTATGAGATTTTATAACATGATTTAGTTTTCGTGTTTCGATTGAATTTTGGAATGGACATGAGATATGTTTCTTGCTTCATTATATATATACCATCCTTTCACAATTACTTTTATGAAAGATTACGTATGGTGCTTAACTTGATAAATTGCTTCAAGAAATAAAATTGGAAATATTTATGAAATGTATTGGATGTTACTAAATGCTTATTAAATGTCCCCTGTATATGGAAATGTTGTCAAATGTAAATGCTTTTAAAATACAACTTGAATAATTCTAGGCTATTATGCAATATATGATGCATGTATGAACTTGTGAATTTCTTAGGAGCACACTTTAGATTTTCTTGATTGATATAATCATGGTTCTTTTATTGTTAGTGACAACGATATGATAGTTTGATCTGCGAGGTTATAATTTGTAAGTGTAAAGTCATATGATTGTGCCTTTTAATGCATATGTGTAAAGTGGAATGACTATCCTCCTAGGCCGAAGGCAAAATTGGTCTAAGGAGATGATATATGTTGTGGTAATTTCTCAAGCTTGTGACAAACGTGAAATAGTGGATGCTAGACTTTGAGGCTATAATATATATATATATATATATATATATATATATATATATATATATATATATATATATATATATATATATATATATATATTGTGCAATTAAAATGTTTTTCCCTCCAACACTTTGTGGGGATGGACTGTGATATCTTATTATGGATTTTCCCATTGTATGGTAAAGATACAATGATGATAATTGGAACTCAAGTTATGTGTTCACCCTCTGTCATGGTTTAATTACTTGAAGATCAGTCAAATGAAATTTATTCTTAAATATACAGTGTGGTTAGAGTTATTCTCTGAAAATGGCTAATAATGAGGTTGAGTGGTTGGAAAACTTTTTAGCAAATATTTATGTGAGTTAAATTAACTCCTTATGTGTTTATATATTGTGATTGCCAAGTGGCAAAATGAATATATATTATAGACATACGTATGTGTTACAATCCTGGAAAGTAGCTACTAAATAATGAGGCCTAATTATTGGGAGGTCAAAAATTAATTTGATCGATTTTCTTACAAAAAGCAAAACTTTGTGAATGAAACATCGAGGAGAGTGGGACTTGAGCCAATTGAAATTAATGAGTGATGGGAACCCAACCTTTGTGATTGGAGATCCCATGAAGAAGGTTCAATAGGTAAGAACAAGTCACTTGTTAGTTCTGCTAGCACACAAAACTAATTTTGTTTTGTTTCGTGTCCTTTTCTTATGGTGTAATTGAGAAAGTGCTAGATACTGCATTATTGAGAGGATAAGTTTATAAAGCTTTTAATGATTTTCATATCCCTTATGGGTGGTGTATGATTTACAGCATGCACTTGATGAAATCACCTGTATGAGTGTCAAGTGGGGCCGCTTGCATGAGATCGTGGCGAAATCTCTAGGCACTCATGAATACCGGGTGCGCACATGGCCTGTTAGCGCAAGACTGCGTAACAGCGAGAATTGTGGGGGTGTAGTGTAATTGGTAGACCTCTAACACATGTAAAGTGTCTTGGGTTCCATAGCTTGCTACACCAATTCAACGTGTGTTGAGTCTTATCAGTTTAGGTCTGGTTACATAGCTTGCTACACAGATTCGACACATTACATCCAAGATGTTAACACAGGAATTTGTAAAAATCTTAAACGTTTTCTTTAACTTTTGAAATATGTGGGAGATTGTTGGATATTATGAGATATTTTAAAAGTTTAATGTTTTATTATTTTGTCCAATTAATTTTATGAAAATAATTTTATATTTGAGAAATCATATTTTATTTTAACTTAGACATATTTAATTTAAACTTACTTTAACTAACAACTTTCGTATTATATGCTAAAATGGCTTGTTTGCTGTTCAGCCCAAAGTTCCACATTCTGAGTATTTGACCACGCCTCTAACAACTTGTATCACGTGTGTAATGTTAAGTTGGCCAGTTAAAATTTTGTTTTTATTTTATCCGAAAATTTGGTTGCTTAATATGCTCCAATGCTTCCTGAATATGCTGCAACGTCCAGCACCTTTGACCAAGTCTTTAACCACTTCAATCACTAGTGCACGTTAACTTGGTTAGTTAAGCTTTAATTTTGAACTTATCCTTTCAAAGGCAACGTTCAGCAGCTGGACCATAGGGATTTTGAGCGGCCTTTTATTTTTTCAACTTAAAAACGGATACTTCACTTTTTAAAAAACAACATAGCTAACGTGCTGAGCTGAGCAGAGCAATAATAAAAAAACTTTAGCAGCTTTTCTTCTCATAAAAAAAAAAAAAAACTCTTTCATCTATTCTTTCTTTTTTGGGTTACATTGTCTGCTTCATCTATTTTTTCTTGTTGTTCATTTTCCTAGGTTCATGTCGGGAGGGGCCTGTTGCACACCACGCGGATAAACCCTTAAGGACAGTGTGCTTGCACATGCCTCAGGCTATTGTGATTTGTTTGAGTTCTAGATTTTTTTCATATATTCGTGACTGTTGTTGTCTTGTTCATGAGTTCGTGTTGCGTTGAAGACAATTGTACAATAGGTCCGTCTTGGGCTAAATATGGTATACAGTAGCATTAGTATGACACCTTTTAACACAGCATGTCCGACTGCCCCTTCTTACTACTGAGGATGGACCAATTTTACAATTCTGCAAACCAGAGTTATCATGCGAGGCAAGTTACATGTACCATAACATCTATTCTAGTGGAAGGACAGGATGTTTCTGAAGCGACATGGGAGGATCTTAGCATTATACATCAACATTAAAACTCACTTCAACCTTGAGGACAAAGTTGTTGCTAATGGGGGATGTAATGTCATGATACCAACGGATGAGAAGAAATTGGAAGCCGAGGTAAATAAGTCACTGTATGGAGGCCAAATTAACAAAAGGGATCACCACAAGTACCTCTAACTCCCAACTGAAGAGAAATATAAGAGAATGGAGGAAATAGAAAAGGGTTTGATTGATGTTTTTTTTATAGACAAATATTAATAGTTAATGGTTATGTTAATTTTTCTCATTTGTCAAGATCTGAACCTTGGACCTCAAACTCCTTTTTACCCTTAGCTCAAACCACTTGAGCTACACCATCCCCTAGGGTTTGAATGATGTTAAGTATGATATTTCCCTTCTGTCCGTAAATCTCCCCTACCTCTGTCTTCCTTCTTATTGTCCTTTCTATCCCTTCCATCAATCCAAACATAGCCTTAGAAACTCTTATATCCTCTTTGTACTTGGATTTTGCTGCTACACTAACAGCATCTCCCTCACTCACGTAAATAATTGTACACACATGACTCTTCAGTAAATTTTTTCATTGCTTGGTTGATTACTTAATTTGAAGTGCTCTAGAACTGTTTCAACTCCACTCCCCGCTATATCCTCAAAATGTAGTAAATAATTTTAGTTATAATGCAACAAAATTTATTCATGTTCACTTTGTTATAGCTTAACTAAAAATTATACACAACGAATACATCAAGGCTGAGACAAGAAAAGAAATTACAGATAAAAATCGTAAGCTTTCTCTGAAATGAGAAGCATGCACTCGCTTTTGGTTGATTAGATATATTACTTCTCATGCATGTGAGCAGGCATTTTATTCCTCTTCTATACTTGTGCAAAACAATGAACTTCAATTATATAGAATGATCTGCCATTGATTGATGCATCTGAATATTAACTTCTAGGGCATAGTATATAATCATATCCTGGAGGCATCAGCTGCGACTCGGTTAAGGGCAACAGCAGTCTTTGAGCCAGACTGGCGCCCTAAATGCTTGCTGATGAAGTCCCCAACTAGCATAAGCTTTCCAAGATCAACATTGGTTTTCACACCAAGCCCATTCAGCATGTACACAACATCTTCAGTAGCCACATTTCCTGTAGCTCCCTTAGCATATGGACAGCCACCTAGACCAGCAACAGAAGAATCCACTGCACTAATCCCCATCTGTTTAGATACAAATTAATAACATTAACACCCATTAATGGATGTAAGAATGCCGAAAGATAAAAAATGCAGGCCCAGTTTAAGCTTTGTTTATACATGTCTGGGAAAAATCTCTTGCATTACCAGTCCAAAGATCATTTTGTAGTAGAAGCAAATAAGTTACCACAATACCGGGGAAATTTAAACAGGTCAAAAGTCAGATGCATATCATTCTACAAGTATGAGATGGAAAACAATCCAGATCTGTACGGTTTCTTGCTTGCATTTATCATTCGAAGTAAGAGTTACACTTTTTGAAACTGAGGTTGAGAGGTTAAAAATTGCAAAGTTAAGGTTATACTTTTTCACATAAACATAGCCGGGGAAAACCAAATGGTCAGTATTATACTTTTTCTACATAATTCATAATAATTATTTCCAGATGTTATAGGTTGTTTGAGTATTTCAATATGCAAGTTCTGACCATAAATGTAATAACAACTTGAATGAAATTATCAAAGCAAATATATATTTTATTTTTAGATGAAATCATGGATGGTACAAATAGTTTCCATAAATTAATCTTGTTCAATGGTTGGTGCACCAATTAGAACTTTAATTGCATGTGTAGAAGAGGCTAGCTCGATAAGCTCCATATAACAATACACATGCAATCATCCAAGCTATAGTTAATTCACTTACTTGAAGGGACACAAGAATATTTGGAAGAGATTGCCCATAAGTATCATGGAAGTGGACAGCAAGCTTCTCTGTTGGTACAACAGCCATTACAGCCAGAAGCATAGGAATTACAGTTCCTGAACACAATAGAATGAACAGAGAGAACAATATAAGTACAAAGATCATAATCAAGGAACCAATAGAAAATTCTCAAAAAGAATATGCACATTCAACATTAAAAGGCAAAACACAAAGCTTGACATTCATCCCTGAATTCTTAAGAGAACTGACACAATTTCACTCTGCAGTTAAGCATAGAAGATTTTGGCAACACTCACTTTAAAAACGAAAAAAATAAATAAATAGTTGACAAGCAATCAGCAACAATTTAACATAACAAATACTATCAATCTAACATTTGTCTATAAAAAAAAAAAAAAGGAATAAGCTTAAACTAAAGTAAACAGGTTACAGAGAGTAATCAGGAAACACAAAGGAGATATTAGATGCCTCTAATAGGTATAGAGCATAAAACTCATACAAAGAAGAATGCAGTTAGAGGACAAAATTACAAATAAATTCCACTGACGACAACTTTTAATACTGAAGATTATCGGTGAAATTTTTTCAAGAATCAGAGAAGAAACAATTATATTGCAAATTCAACAAAAAATAAAGGATATATTATTATGGCAATCAACACTAAACAGCACAAGAAAGGTGAGAAATAGGCTGATGGTCAGTAAAAGTTGTTATAGTTAACAAAAAGATGTCAAACAAGGGAATGCTATTAGGAGGAAGATACTAGTATGCTGTGTGGGTTGCTAAAGGCATGTTTACGTATGTTTCACAAGTTACCATGATGACAAGCCTTTCTTTTAGATAAGGAGGGTGAGTAGATAAAGATAACAAGTATATCATACTTGGAATGAAAAGGAAGAAGTAAACAAGGAGATATAGATCAATTACCCAGGAAATGTCTCCACAAATTCTAGTTCATAATTGCAATTACTTTTCTAAAAGTACTATAGTTTCAGAACTTGTTTATATTATTGTAACTAGGGACAAATAACTTTAGGAGAAGACTCCTGTCGAACACCAACCAAGCAGATTTGAAGTCGTCATTATATTAGAAGCAGTTGATCAGAACAAAAAAGGCAACACAGAATATCCCTTCCTTATCAAGTTCATACTCAGAAGAACCTTATACAATGTTAAATGTATTAAGTACGCGTTTAGTGTGCATAAGGGTAATTATGTCTTTGGTATTACCTTGTACTGTATTGTACTACAATGCCATTTACAGTATACACACACACGACCTACACCTTGTCTATTACAAAATGAGAGTAATTCACAACTACTGGATCAAGCATGGATGGCACTTAAAAAAGACAAACAAAGATAAAGATCAAGGGATCATCTAACTAATTACCTGGTGTGCCGACTCCAATTGTGTCACCAAGGGAGATTTCAAAGCAACCCATATCATATAGTTCTTTAGCCACATAGGCCACTTTTGACGGAGGAATTGGTCCCTCCACTGGGCATCCAACGACACATGATACATACCTATGAAATTTCAATTCAGAGAAACTGATTGGATTAAGCAGAACGGAAACATAATTTCTCTGGAATAAAATTTACAAGACCAACACAAACAGGACTTTCATGTGTCTAATTATTAGACCTTGACCCAGTGACCTTTTAAACATACCAAGAAGGGTACTAAAAATTAACTTAGTTTCAATAAATTAGTTATGAGAAAATAATTTCTAAACAGTAATACAAATATAGATGTTAAAACTTATTTTGAGAGATATTTCATAGAATCTAGGATCATATGCAATAACAATAGAAATAATGGGTAGGAAGAAATAGAAGTTTCAAGAAATCTTCCAACATTACTTAATTTTACTTCTAAATTTATTTTTTACATGAAAGATAACTGAACATATGTGCATGCACTGAGTTATTTGAATATTTAGCAAAACTTTAGATTTTTTATTGCATTCAATTCAATTGTTGAGAGAGAGAAAGAAATTATTAAAACTATTGGAAAAAACCCAAGTCCCATATTGACTAGAGATAGTATCTAATAAGAGCTTATAAGTAGAGGGGAATCCTCATCCTATGAGCTAGCTTTTGGGATTGAGTTAGACCCAAAATCTAATATGGTATCAGAGTTATGCTAGATTCATTGTCGGGCCACCCACCATGTTATCCACACACTAAGCCCAATAGTACCGGGCGTGAGGGGGTGTATTGGGAAAAACCCAAGTCCCGCATTGACTAGAGATGGTATCTAATAAGAGCTTATAAGTAGAGGGCAATCCTCATCCTATGAGCTAGCTTTTGGGATTGAGTTAGGCCCAAAATCTAATAAAAACAAACACAACTAAATAGTCGACTGAATTATACATGCAAAAACAATTATGATCTTCTGTTCACTTATTAGAGTAAACTATCTTGTTTTCTATTTGCCATTATTTTAAATGGTTTCTAATCATTAAATATAAATAAAAAATTGTCTACTTTATACCCTTGTCTCCACCAATATGCATCTTTAATTTATAAAAATTACTTAACATTTGGAACATATAAAATTAATTTCAATAAAAACAATTGTTTGCTTTATTTATATATGAAATTGTTTATCTGTCTCCATTTATAAATTTACCATATATTTGATCAATTTAACATGTTTAGGTTAAAATGTATTATTATTATTATTAATAATTTTTCTCCACTCAAACATTTATCCTTGTTGTGTCACTGGTTTGAATAGCAATAGAATGCAATGGAGAGGGGAATATAGAAAACTGATTACATACTATTTTCTTTACCAGTAAGGAATACGGACTTCAAATATGATAACATCTAAAGATATAAAAAACCATTCCTAGGTTTCCACGTAACAGCTTAAGCTCTTGAGTTCAATCCTTGCTATTTCCATTCTTAATAATGGAGTTAATACTTCGGTACAAGGTAAAAGAGGTTTCTACATTGTCCATGCTGATCCAAATTAGAGTTAGGAATATATAAGTGGCTATGGCTGCATCTCAATACAAAACTGTTAAAATATAGAACTAGATGCCATGGAACAGATGATGTACAAAATTCATCAATGTAAGATAACTTGTTCAATAAAGTTAAACAGATACTACCGAAAAGTTATAAGGGCAATAAATGCAAATCCTTCAGAAGATATCAGTCTGAAAAAAAATTATTGCAACTTTCTGTGTGGCATAAATGTACACTTTATAAATATATTGAGGCGGAGAGTATTTGATGGAAGGTTGGAATAATTATAAAACAAATAAAAAGCATACCCTCGAACAGGGATTGAGAGCTCTTTAGCAGCACGAGTAACAGCTCGATAGCGGGCAAGACTCTCTTCGATACTACAATTAATGTTTGATTTTGAAAATGATTCAGAAGCTGATGCAAAAACAGCTACTTCTCTAGCGCCAGCTGCTATAGCAGCTTCAAAACCCTATAAAACGTAGCAGGTCAGAGATTTGATAAATCAGCCAGTTTATGGTTATTCTAGATATATGCACCTTCAAATTAGGAGTCAGAACTGGCAATCTGATCCCTTCCAAGTTATGTACTGCTTTCATTACATCCTTTGCATCAGCCAACTGAAAGACAAAGAAAAAGAATGACAGTCAAGCTGGTAACACTCAAATTACATTAGAAATAAGTTGGTTGAGAAAGGATAACAACTAGTACTCTAGTAGTCCTCAATCATCATATATATGAAAATGGACAGATAGACTATGTGCACCAAAGTGGTATGGTCTGTTTGGAATGGGAGATTTTGAGAGAAATGAATTTGGAGGGAAAGAAAAAAGGGTGAGAATCTAATATTCCTTTGTTTAGCTCACAAATAGAGTGTGAGAGGAATGACGTTCGAAGAAAATTCATTAGTTCAGTTGTAGATAATGATTAGTAATCTAGTAGTCATCAATCATATATTTAAAAATGGAGAAATAGAATAAAACTGTGCACAAAATGGGTATGGTCTGTTTGGATTGGGAGATTTTGAGGGAAATGAATTTGGATGGAAAGAAAAAGAGAGAGAATCTAATATTCCCATGTTTACCTTCACAAATAGAGTGTGGGAAGAATGATTTTGGAAGAAAAATCATTTCAGATATAGATAATGATTTTGGGCTTTTTAGATTTACATCATATGGGTTTGACAACTTATGTGATGTAAATGCACCTTATAGAAATTGTACCACAACAATATTTCATAATATCAATATTAGATTACAACAAATAAGGTAAAGCCATTATACCTGTGGGACCCATTTGGGAGATACAAAACTAGTAGCCTCAATAACAGATAACCCAGAAGATGCTAATCTATGAATCAATTCAATCTTTACAGCTGTTGGTACAATGTTCTTCTCATTTTGTAATCCATCCCTTGGACCAACTTCTACTATCTTTACAAACTTTGGTATACCTTTCATAAACTGCATTATCCAATGTTAGTACAAAGCAATATATCAGCTTGTAAAGTGTGTTGACGTGTCAACAAAAAAATTGTAAGTATGTTACTTAGCAGACAAAGCAATATGATAAACAAACTGACTACAGAATGTTTAAAATTTGTAACATCATTGTAAAATGGAAACACAAAAAGATGCACCCAACCCATAGATACCTAAAGTAGCTCAAGGGGGGAAAATCTTCCGCGGAAAGTAATGCAGCCATTGCATATGATGAAATAAACCAACTCCAGAAAGTTTAAATTTATAAGTTATAACATCATTGTACAATGGCAACACAAAAAGAGGCACCACATAGTTCACTAATTTAGTAGCGGGAGGGGCGAAAAACCTTCAACAGAAAGTACTACGCTACTACATTACCTTATATGCCATATCTTGTATTTCTTTGCTATTGCACTTGGGACTATGCTGGTAATCTGAGGAGTAAAATGGATCATCAATCATTCCAAATTTCACTGAGTTCCTCCCCCTGGTCATTGTCTTCTGACTGAAAGAGTCACCCCGGGACATGCCCCTTGTTTGCCTTTTCCATGGGAATGTCTCTGCTGTATACTCTTCGTTGTCTTCACTGCACCAAATATAGGCTTAAGGTTATGCTTTGGAAATAGTAGGCAGATGATAGGTTATATAACACATGACAACAGTCATTAGAATGTAAATGAGGACAAAAAGAGGTCAAATAATAAATAAACAAAATTCATTTAAGTGTCTGACTTGTACTAAATTGCAACATTTGACTCACTTGCAACTGTTAGATGTGCTGCAACTTCGTCCTTCAATCCAGCAGTTTCCCATACCTAAATTTTCTACTCTGGGACGGCAAGCACCAGACGAGAACCTCTGAATTCTATCAATGGTGCTCATGCTTGGCAATTTGTCAAGACCAAGTGGCTCCTCCAAACTAGACATGGTGAAGCGGATGGGTAGAAGGGAACTGACAAAAGATGTGTGGATGTTAGTACTTTGCATCAAGAACTTGTTTAATCTTACTTGCTACCATTATCAGCAGGTTGTAAGGAAAAACATATTTTCATCCGCAAATTATGTGTCTATTCATATTCACATAGTGAAATCTAATGACAAGTAATACTCCTCAGTTTAATCAGTACTTAATGCACAAGCAGATGCCATCTGTTAAAATTGCAAAATAAGTTAGTTGCCGTTTTCAAATCTATTTACTACAGATGATGCTATACCATATATAATAATGAAATAACTGGTGAAGCAAAGGAAAATTCCATAGATGAAGAAAGGAAACAGCAACATAATCAGCTGTACTCAACATAGGGTATGATTGTTTGAGCAGGTGGTAAATGAGGATGGGAGTGAAAATGGAGTCAGATAGAAGGGTTTTGATTTTCACGCCTTGTTGCTTGGTAGAGAGAGGGAAATCACTTTCATCCAATAGGAGGGGTCATAATTTGTCATGAGTTGCACTCCACTTTCAACCTTGCAACATTTTTGTAGTAACAGACAAGTTGAATCCACCTCCCTATCTTCTGCTTATTCAAACAAGGATAGCCATATTCACAAAAGGTATTCACAAATGAAACTGACACCTATCTCTTTAAAGTCAGCAGACTTGAGTCTGAGGATTTTCAAGACATATTTCCTTTCAGCCATGACCATGGATTCAAAGAGTAATGTTTCAACAAATGCAAAGGTGCCACTGCCCGACATGTGAACTCCTAACCTTTTGAATTTATTGGTATCAGAATTATATATCTATAAACTAAGATTGTTCATTCCAAGTGAATTATATACATTGAAAGCTACATGAAATTTAGTTCCCCAGCTAAAATGGTAACCTACTATAATGCAAACTCGGTTCAATAAAAACAAAAGGGAAATTCCATTTTAAAAAATAAAACATAGATATAACATGGACTCTATTCAGAAACAAGGAACACAGCTAGAAATGTAACAATCAGGGGTTAACAAGAAAACCTTAATAAACATAGGCAGTGCTTAAGACCATAAAACTACATTATTCTTTGGTTTTTAAATTTTAATTGGTCCTATACATTTAAATTGTGATTAATTCCTTGGGTTTAAGATGTCAAACAAAGACTTCACATTGCACATCCAGTGAATCCCATTTGATTCCCAAGCATGATAGCAGTAAGCAACCAACCAGCAATAACAGGCAAACTCAAGTTTAAGGATGAACATGACCAGGTTAAAAAAACAATCATATGAATAACAAGAAGCAAAATTTAATGAACAAAAGAATAATAAAGAAAAGGAAATTGATGAAAGCAATCAGCAACCATAATTAATAACTGTAACACATTTTGAATCCTTTTGTTCACCAAATTCCATTTAGTTTACAGGGAAACAAAGGATTGGAAGAAGCAGACAGACCTGAAACTAGTCAAAATTAGAAGAAAGATTAGGAGTGAAAGCAACAGGATAGGGTTTCTTAGAAACCCTAGAAATTGGGGAAATCGAATTTTGTGCTATTTTCGAAAAAACCAAAAGACAATATAAGGTGGAAGAGGAGAAGGAGGGTGAAGGGAACGTGACGGAGCTGTTTAGAGGAGTTTATTATGAGTTTTTTTTGTTTTTTTTTTTTGGTTTTATGAGTTTAACATTTTTTTTTATAGAACTTTAGTTTAATTATTTCAACAAAAAAAAAACTAATGAGTTTAAATTTTTTTATACAAAACTTGTGAGTTTAATTTTAATTCAATGCAAGTCTAATGTGTTTATATTATCACGCACTCAATGGAAATTAGTCATGGTAAATATTTTATATAATGACATAGTAACAATGTAAGTAAAAAAAAGACATGATAACAAAAAAAAAATTATTATACATTATTAGATGTATGACTTTTGAAATATTTATCATAAAAAAATATTTTTAAAGGCACAATCATATTAAGTAAGTAGGGATATTTGTACAACTGGATTTTAACAATTGGGACGATAACTACGATATCTGGTTAATGTATTTTAAATATGTGGTTAATTACGTACCTTCAGTAATTGATTAATGAGTTGTGACACCTTGTTATAACAATTAACAATCCAATGAACATGATTAACCATATATTTGAACTGCATTATCCATGGTTTTCAGGTGTTCAAATATACATGACCCCATGTATATTTGAACATTATATTTGAACACCTAAAAGTCGTGGTTAATGCAGTTCAAATATATGGTTAATCATGTTCACTGGATGGTTAATGGATATAACAAGACATCACAATTCATTAGCCAATTACTGAACGTAATTAACCATATATTTGAACTGTATTAATCAGATATCGCACTTGTCGGCCCAGTTGTCAAAATCTAATTCTACAAATAACATTATTGATTAGGTAATTAGTTAATAGTGTCATTTATATTATAATATAAGAAAATTATTTTTTTATTAAAACCAATTTAAAATGTTAAGGAGTGGTTGCTTGAGGCTACGGCTGCCATTGAATTAGAAGTGGGGTCACACGCAATACAACGAGAGGGAAAGGGGGGTGGCGGGTAGTTTTCCGTTGATTGTCGGTATTCGGTAATGGTCATTTTCTTCCTTTCTATTTATTTGTATTTAAAAAATTCATTAATGTCATTTATATACAATTTATGGTCGGTGTGTATTTGTTTTAGAAAATTTATTTATTAAATTTATAAAAAGTTTAACTTTTACAGTAAATTTATATTCAAAATAAAAAATAAATGTGTATTCGCAGATAAATTATTTAATAGGTTAAGATTGTAAAAAAATATTGTTGAATTAAATATATATATATATATATATATATGGAATTGCTACAATGCACCCACTAGTTTTTATGAAGGAGCATTTTAGCATCATGTATCACTAGTTTTTATAAATGAGCATTTTAGCATCATGTATCTTTTTAGTTGGACAAAAATATCCAATTTCTTTTTTTTTCAAAACAACTTAAATGATGGGTTGTTGTGTAATTTATATTTAATTAGTTAAAAAAAAGAAATTTCCCAATTTTCTTTTCTCTCTCCAACCTTATAAAATACTCTCTGATGTGCTTCTCTATTTCTTCTCTATTATTACTATTCCCGCACATCTTTCTCTCTCCATCCCTAGCAGCGAGCATCACTCTACGTTCAAGAAGATGCTGATATAGCTGCAGGACAGCCAAAGAAGTGAACGTTCAAGAAGTTCAGCTTCAGGAGCATTGACTTTAGATTGTCCAAGTTTATTGATTCATAACTTGGAATCTTTTTTATGCCTCAATATCAAAATAGTCTTTTTTTTTATTTAGATAAACAAGGCTAATTCGCCAGCATCTGAGTGTAACAATGAATGTATGTAACTTTGCCACATGTTGTGTTTTAAAGGTGGTTAAATTTGAAAAAGAAAAAATATAGATATAGATAGGACAGCGGCAGCAACAAATTGCTCAAGCATAGCTACAGAGGAAAATGAGTCTCCGCCGCCTTAAAGAGGAAGATGGTACAGGCATAGCTACTTAAATGGAGCGAAGACCAACCAGAACAGAACATAAAGAGGAATAAAAGAACAGAAGAACAAAAGTTTTAATGCTTTTAAATTTTATTTTAATTTACTGTGTTGGTAGATGTGCTATCAACATTTCATTGATTGTGCCTACATCTCACATTTAAGTTTGTGTTTAGGGAAAATAAAAGAAAATTAGAAAATTTATTTTTTTTAATAATTAAATGTAAATTATATGACAACCCATCACTTTAAGTTGTTTTCATCAAGAAAAATTGGATATTTCTAGTGGGTGCATTATAGCAATCCCCTTATTTTATATATATATATATATATATATATATATATATATATATATATATATTCACCGTAAACTTACTTTAAGTTATTCATTTTTAAAATTAATTTCGTTCAAAAAAAAATCTAAATAACTAGACATTAAATATTCCTTTATTGCTTAGCAATCTAAAATTTAAATTTTGATGTGACTCTATCTTTGAAGGTGGTTAGTGATTGATAATTTTACTTGTTTCATCTTTTAATAACTAAGCTCAATGATTTGGATTTAACTATTTTAAAGTGAGAAAGTAATTATGTCAAAAAAAAAATAGAAAGTAATAGTACATTTATTCTTGATTTAATAAATATACAGAGATATTAACTCACTAAAAATAATTCAATAGTACCAGTCAACAAAATAATAATTTAATAATAAATACATTTTTACTTTCTTACTTTATAAACTTTCGAGATGAGGCAAATTCCAATCACTTACTCTGGAAAATTTTACTTGTTATGCTTGTTATGAAGTTTACGGGTAAGAAGTGGTAGCCATTAATCAAAAATTAAATAAGACCTATGGTTCAAACCGCATGACACAGATGTTTGCAGCATTCTAAATGTTGCCTTTTTTGATGTACAAGTTTAAAATGGCAATATGTCCATTCATCCACATTATACAGCCACTCCCAAGGTTATTGGGTAGGACACCAATGGTATGTTGGGGATACCAGCATAGACACAATCTAAAAGATTATTATATAAATCCAAATCATAAAAGGTCTCATCCAATTACAGCCACTCAACTAATCCTTGGATAATTAGGAAAATTTTAGTGACATAAGGAGAATTCAAACTCGCACGCATAAACAGAGTTAGAATTCAATTACAAATTCTTAATCACTTCTTGTGTCAACCTCGTTTACCGTCCACATTATATTTTGTGCAAGCATTCGCATGATATCTAGCTATCATAAAACAAACTTGAAAACCACAAATTAATATCTACAATCTGTGACTTGATGTGAGGCATTGAGCTTGCCACATGGTCTCGTACGCATGCAGCAGAGGAAGGGGGAAAAGTAAAATTACATAAATACATAATATAAAATAAAAAAACTAGTGAAGCTCATATGTTGATCCAAAGATGACAAAGATAAATACATCATTCTATGTAAAATGTCTTGATATTGACTTGAAGAGACAATTAATGGTGCATTCGTCGGTGACAAAGATATGGTAATTGCTGGGGTTTGATTGAAATTTAATTAATCTATTATTGACGTTTTGAATATATATCCTTATCGTGGTACTTACTTCAAGAATTCAATATTGAATTGAACATATATATATACATAAAAGTGATAAAACAAGTGAAAGTTACAACGAAAAAGACGTTTCATAAGATTTGCCGTGGGTTTTTATTGAGGTTCATTCCAACCGCTTGCATTTACTGGTGGGTTACATAAGGGCAAGGCCACACATTTGTTTCCTAGTAGTTGCCGGCCTTAGTGGCAACAGATAGGGATGATAATGAGTAGGATTTTAGTAGGATATTATATATGGTATATGTCTTCATATTCGTATTGGAAAAAATTATCCGTATCCGGATCCATACCCGTGTGGGTGACAATTTTAGTATCTTTATCCTTACCCTCTACGTACCTAAGTACATGTACCCACATCTGTTACCCGTACTTTAACTGTGAAAAAACAATAAATAACAAAACAAACGTTATAACAATTCAAAAACGATTCAAATGTCTTTTTTGTTTGTAATCATAACATAGGTACCAAGTATCCACCGTCGTTAGTAGTGACTAATCTCCGTCAGCGAACCTGTTGTGCACACAAGGTGGGTTCTCCCTTCCCAACCAAGTTTTCTCCATACACAAGAGCCGGAATTCGAACCCCTGAACATTTGCTTAAGGTGCCCAAGTCCCTTACCACTTGGACCAACCACATGTTGGTGATTCAAATGTCTTTTAAATCTACTAATAAAATATTACTGTACTGGCCGAGAATGTAAGACCGAGAACTCGTCTATACCTCGGACTAACCGAGCTTACCCCCGCGAATGGGCCTTGACCCAAACTCCTCCGAAGCCGAGGACATGTCAGCACACCTGACACCCGAGAATAATTACTCGGCCCCAAGCTATCCATCCGCAGCCTAATCGGGCCGAATATCTCGTCGGCCATAATGCCACTCCGGACAATCAGCTCCGGATATCTCTCCCCATGATCGCGATCCGATCCAAATATTCCTCCGCTTATTTCTGAGCTCCGATCCTGAGAGAACGACTATAAATAGGGGGCTTACCCCTCATTCTAGAACTACGTTTGCTTTGATTCCCTTTTGGATACGTAGGAGCGAGAATCCACATTCTCGTCAAGCACAATCCAAAAACACCCCACTAATCCTCGTTCGTACGAGTATTTCATACCCGAGATATTTGGTTGGAACATTTGGCGCCGTCTGTGGGGATCGAAGCAAACATTTTCCCATACCACACAAAAATGGTGAGGACGAGAAGCGGAAAGTGCGGGAGGGAGGAGCCAAGGAATGCCAACCACGGAGTTAACGGAGATAATGGAGAAACGGTCAGTAGGCCCAAGCAGAATGACCGACAACCCAGTTGATTCAGGAGCTTCGCACAGTCGCAGCCAGCTAAGAAGGAGAATGAAGAAATCCGCGCAGAATGACCGTCGGGAGAGAGGCCGAGTAGGGAGAGGTCGGTCTCCTCCTCACATGAAAGAGCGCCCGACCTCCCGAGGTTGAGGGGTCCGAAACTTATATCGGGAAGGAGGTCCTCGCCTCCGGCTTCCCACCACAACCGAAGCGAGAGGAAGAGGGATTCCCTAAGCAGGCCCCAGAATCTTCACTCCAAACGAACAGACTTAATGATGGGCCACTGCGAAAGCCGAGGCATCCTTTCACGAATGATATCATGGGGGTCCCCTTGCCACCACCTACAAGCCCATCAACATTGACAAATATGATGGCACCTCGGACCCGAGCGCCACTTGGACGCCTTCACCACGCAGATGTACCTTTTACGGACGACGATGCTTTGTCTGTGCAAAGTTTTCCCAACCACACCGAAGGAGGCAGCGTTGACTTGGTACACCCAGCTACCCCGGCCTCGGTGGACTCTTTTGACACATTCGCGGCGAGGTTCAGTGCTCGCTTTTACCCGAGCCGAGCCCACCTGAGAAACCGCGGCCTCCCGGTGAACTTCAGGCGGGAGAAGAATGAATCCTGCGCAACTTCATGGCCAGAGTTCAGCAAGGAGGCGGTACTCATCCCCAATCTCAAGGCCGATGTTGCACTACACACCATCCTCGACCGGGTTGAGACCCGGCCCTTTTGCTAGGTACTTAGCTCGCAAACCGCCGGCCGATATGGACGAACCGAGAAGAAAAGCTGCAGGTTACATCAATATGGAGGAGGTAGAGGAGTCCAAGAAAAGGGATCGGACCGATGAGGTGGCCTGGCGAGAAGGCGAGAGATAAGAGGAGGGCAGGGGGTGATAAGCCGAGATTGAGAGGCCCACCGAGCATTTCCCAGAGGGGACCGAAGTATGATCATTATACTCCCCTCAACACAAATAGGGCTCGGTGTTCGAAGAAGCGACAGTGGGAGCTTCTGCAGCCTCCCAAAGGGTGGCCGCACCCGAAATGCGGATCGCGAGAAGCATTGCTCGGTTTCACCGCAACTATGGCCATACCACCGAGGAATGCTGGGTCCTACGGGATAAAATTGAAGAACTGGTTCAGGCGGGTCACCTCAAAGCAACTTTGTCCGAAGAAACAACAACAACAAGTGAGAGGCGTGGGGGAAACGAGAAGAAGAGAGGGTGACCGAAGCCCGAGGAGGGCGCGATCGAAGAAATGAGGAGAGAGTAGAGACCAGAGATAGGCAAAATGAAAGACGGGAAGAGGATAATGTCATTCGGGGTGATAAACACCATCTCGGGAGGGTTCGCGGGGAGGCACCACAAGTTCAGCTCGGAGAAGACATCTGCGGGCCATCCGAAGCGATTAACTCAGATCTCCGGTAAGCCTCCCGGAGTTCCCCCTATTATCTTTTCCGATGATGATTTCGTGGGAGTAGATCCCAACCAGGATGACCCCATGGTGATCACCGTCTGATTGGCCAACTTCTCGGTCAAAAGAACCCTCGTCGATCGGGGAGCTCCGCGGATATATTGTACTACTCAACCTTTCGAAGCTAGGGATCCCGGAGAAATCAATTCAAGGCGTATGACAAGAAACTCGTTGGTTTCGCAGGGGAGCAGGTTGATACTCGGGGATATATTGACCTCTTGACCACTTTTGGCGATGGCAGAGCTTCTAAAACCATCATGGTCGGTATGTGTTGGTAAACGCGGTTACATCGTATAATATCCTGATCGGAAGGCCGTCCTTGAACGAAGTTAGGGGCCGTGGTTTCTACCCCCACCTCACGATGAAGTTCCCCTCCAACTCGGGAGATATAGTGGCTGTCCGAGCAGATCGGAGGATGGCGAGAGACAGTGCTACGCCGATAGTTTGAGGGGTGAGCAAACTTAAACCCCAGCACCAAGAGAAACCCTAGACAGGGGAAGGACAAGGCGGAGAGTTCAAGAACTCCGTTGAGCTGGATCCCGGGATGGACGTGCAGAACAACGTCCGCAACCTATTGAGGAGCTAGAGAAGTTCCAACTCGGCGCGCGGCTGAACAAAGTGTACCAAGCTCGGTGGTCACCTTGAACCTACTCAAAGAAGAAATAAAACAAGTAATGCGCAGAAATGCCGATCTATTTGCGTGGACCACATCCGACATGCCGGAATTGATCCCAACTTTTTATGCCATAAATTGGCAATCTGTCCCGAGGCTTGCCGCCCGAGAGAAAGAGGAGATTAGGTGAAGAGAGGAGAAAAGTAGTCGAAGAGGAGACGGCGAAGTTGGTCAAGGCCAACTTTATCCGAGAAGTAGAATACACCACATGGTTGGCCAACGTCGTTCTCGTCAAGAAAGCAAACGGCAAATGGCGCATGTGCACCGATTATACGGATCCGAACAAAGCATGCCCAAAAGACTCTTATCCCTTGCCGAGCATTGACAGCTGGTTGTGAGGGCTTCCGGATATAGAATTTTAAGCTTCTTGGATGCGTACTCGGGTACAACCAAATTAGAATGTACCCCGGATGAGGAGAAAACACCTTCATTACCGAAGGGTCAAATTATCGCTACAGAGTAATGCCGTTTGGGCTGAAGAATGCGGGAGCTACGTACTCGAGACTTATGGACCGAGTATTTGAGAAGCAAATTGGCGGGACCATGGAAGTATATGTGGATGACATGGTAGTGAAATCGATGACCCCAGTACGCCACCCTTTAGATCCGGGAAGAAATATTTCAGCGATTGAGAAGGTTCAACATGAGGCTCAATCCAGGAAAAGTGTGTTTTCGGTGTCCATGGGGGTAAATTCCTCGGCTTTATGCTTACCCACCGGGAATTGAAGCCAATCCCGATAAGTGTCGGGCCGTAATTGAGATGAGAAGCCCGCAGAACGTTAAAGAAGTACAAAGATTGGCAGGGGGCGGTGGCGTCATTATCTCGATTCCTACCCAAACCGCAGAGAAAGCTCGGCCTTTCTTCAAGTTCTTGAAGAAGCCCCAAACCTTCAAATGGACCGAGGACTGCGAAAAGGCTTTTGTCGACTTCAAGGACTTTCTATCCTCCCCCGCCGATATTAACAAGGCCCATCTCGGGAAAGAATTGTATCTCAGATCTGTCAGCCTCCGAGAATGCCATTAGCGCAGATCATCGTACAGAGGTAGAGAAAGCCCAAATGCCAAGATACTTCATCGCCAGGTGCTCCATGATGCCGAAACTTCCAGTATCAAGTTATTGAGAAGCTGGTCTTAGCCTTGGTGACCGCAGCTCGGCGGTTGCGCCCGTACTTTGTGAGTCACCAAGTGGTTGTCAAGACGGATCACCCCATCAAACAGATACTCAAAAACCCGAATTGGCGGGCGTATGATTGCTTGGTCATGAGAGTTGTCCGAGTTTGGCTTGAAATACGAGATGAGAGGACCCCCTAAATCACAATGCCCGTCTCGACTTCATAGCCGAGCTCCATCCACAACCGAGAGGCCGAGGATACATGGTGGAATCTATACGTGGATGGATCCTCAAATATCGGGCGATGGAGCGGGGGTAATTCGGGAAGGACCAGGAGATTTGATATTGGAACAATCGATGAAATTCGAGTTCAAAACCTCGAACAATCAGGCCGAGTATGAAGCCTCGATAAGCGGGACTAAGGCTGGCGAATGAAATGGGGGCGAAGGTCATGTCAAGTGTCAAGTGATTCACAACTAGTCACCTGGACAAATATCCGGGGCTATCGGACGAAGGAACCTCAGCTCACCCGATATTTGTGTAAGGTTAACCAGCTAATCTCCGGCTTTGAAAAGTTCACCATTGAGCACATTCCCGAGAAGAAAACACTCGGGATGATTTCTTTGCCTAAGCTTGCCAAAGACAAAGAAGCCGGGACACCACAGAACGGTTATTCAGGAAACCCTCAATGAACCAAGCATTGGGACAGAAGAGGTGATGGCCAATGAGTTGGTTGACCGAGAGTGGATGACACCTATCTGGGAGTACTTATCCTCAGAAGCTCTACCCTCGGATCAGGCTGAGGCAAGGAAAGTCAGGCTAAGGGCGAGTCATTTCACCATAATCGCCGGGGAGCTGTATAAGCGGGGATTCTCGGCGCCTTTGCTAAAATGTTTGACCAAGGCACAATCTAAGTATGTCATGGAAGAGGTTCACCGAGGAATCTGTGGTTTTCACAGCGGAGGCAGATCAATGGCCTCCAAGATAGTCCGAGCAGGGTATTATTGGCCTACCCTTAGAGCTGATTGCATGGAGTGGACGAAGCGGTGTGATGAGTGCCAGAGATGTTCCAATGTAAATCATACCCCCCCTGAAGAACTTCACACATTAAACTCGCCTTGGCCGTTTGCAATGTGGGGAATGGACATACTGGGGCCTTTCCCAGTAGCCAAAGGCCAAGTCAAATTCATATTGGTAGCCGTAGTCTACTTCACCAAATGGTTAGAAGCAGAGCCTTTGGCTAAGATTACCGCGAGAAGGTGCAGAAATTTGTGTGGAAAAGCCTTATTTGTAGGCACGGAATTCCCTTCGCAATCGCATCGACAACGGAAGACAATTTGTGGATAAGAAGCTACGGGAATTCTATGACAACCTCGGTATCAAGCACCAGGTTACATCCGTTGAAAGCACCCCCAAACCAATGGGCAGGCCGAAGCGACTAACAAGATCATCCTCGGGAAACCAAGAAAAGAGTAGGAAGATCTAAAGGAGCCTGGGCAGAGGAGTTACCGAGTATTCTCTCGGGCCTATCATCGTACGCCTCAATCTACCACTCAAGAAACACCCTTCAGCCGACGTACGGAACCGACGCCATGATCCCAAGTAGAGGTTGGGGAACCGTCTTTCCGACGTGTGCAACACGAGCCAAACGACAATGGGAGCAATATGAGGGTCGAGCTTGACTTGGTAGAAGAGGTTAGGGAGGAAGCCGTAATCGGAGAAGAAGCCCGCAAACAGAGAGCCACTAGAAGGTATAATTCAAGAGTAAGGCCGAGGAATTTTTCTGCGGGGACTTAGTGCTTTGAGAATAAAAGGGGAAGCAAGGAAGGACCGCACGGAAGGCAAGTTAGCGGCAAATTGGGGAGGACCATTCCGAGTGGTTGAAAACCTGGGAACGGGGCCTATAGGTTAGAAGAGTTGTCGGGAATTCCTATCCCGAGGACTTGGAATGCCTCTCATTTGAAGTTTTATTACAGTGATGTATATAGTCGGGTGTTGTACTCTTTTCCTACCTCGGTATTTTTTTCCCAAAATGGGTTTTGACCGGGAGGTTTTAACGAGGCACACCGCGGACTCCATTCAATAAAAAGCAGAATTTATTATATGATTCTATTTTTCCTTGCCTTGCCGAAGTCTTTACTTTGCAGACATCCTATTTTAATGGCCGAGCACGAGCCAGTCGGAGAGGGCCAAGTATGAGCCCTGGGCCGAGTGCGAGCCGTTGTCGAGGGGCCAAGTATGAGCCCGGCGCCGAGCACGAGCCGTTGTCGAGGGGCCAAGTATGAGCCCCTGGCCACGAGTGCGAGCCGTTGTCGAGGGGCAAGTATGAGCCCCGGCGGCCGAGTACGAGCCGTTGTCGAGGGGCAAATATGAGCCCGCGGCCGAGAGCGAGCCGTTGTCGAGGGGCCAAGTATGAGCCCGCGGCCGAGCACGAGCCGTTGTCGAGGGGCCAAGTATGAGCCCGGCGGCCGAGTCACGAGCCGTTGTCGAGGGGGCAAGTATGAGCCCGGCCGAGTGCGAGCCGTTGTCGAGGGGCAAGTATGAGCCCGCGGCCGAGTGCGAGCCGTTGTCGAGGGGCCAAGGATGAGCCCGGCCGCCGAGTGCGAGCCGTTGTCGAAGGGGCAATGATGAGCCCCGCGGCCGAGTGCGAGCCGTTGTCGAGGGGCCAAGATGAGCCCGGCGGCCGAGTCCGAGCCGTTGTCGAGGGGCCAAGTATGAGCCCGGCGGCCGAGTGCGAGCCGTTGTCGAGGGGCCAAGTGATGAGCCCGGCGGCCGAGTGCGAGCCGTTGTCGAGGGGCCAAGATGAGCCGGCGGCCGAGTACGAGCCGTTGTCGAGGGGGGGCCAAGTATGAGCCCGGCGGCCGAGTACGAGCCGTTGTCGAGGGGCGAAGTATGAGCCCGGCCGAAGAGAGCGACGCTGTCGAGGGGCCAAGTGATGAGCCCGCGGCCGAGTACGAGCCGTTGTCGAGGGGCCAAGTATGAGCCCGGCGGCCGAGTCCGAGCCGTTGTCGAGGGGCAATGATGAGCCCGGCGCCGAGTCCGAGCCGTTGTCGAGGGGCCAAGATGAGCCCGGCGGCCGAGCACGAGCCGTTGTCGAGGGGCCAAGATGAGCCCGGCGGCCGAGTGCGAGCCGTTGTCGAGGGGCCAAGATGAGCCCGGCGGCCGAGTACGAGCCGTTGTCGAGGGGCTGGGATGAGCCCTGGCGGCCGAGTGCGAGCCGTTGTCGAGGGGCCAAGTATGAGCCCGGCGGCCGAGCACGAGCCGTTGTCGAGAGGGGCCAAGTATGAGCCCGGGCCGAGCACGAGCCGTTGTCGAGGGGCCAAGTATGAGCCCTGCGGCCGAGTGCGAGCCGTTGTCGAGGGGCCAAGTATGAGCCCGCGGCCGAGTGCGAGCCGTTGTCGAGGGGGCCAAGTATGAGCCCGGCGGCCGAGTAAGAGCCGTTGTCAGAGGCTCCAAGTATGAGCCCGGCCGCCGAGTCCGAGCAGTTGTCAGAGGGGCCAAGAATGAGCACGGCGACCGAGAGCGAGCCGTTGTCGAGGGGCCAAGATGAGCCCGGGGGCCAAGTACGAGCCGTGGTCAGAGGGGCCAATGATGAGCCCGGCGGCCGAGTGCGAGCCGTTGTCGGGGGGCCAAGTATGAGCCCGGCGGCCGAGTCCGAGCCGTTGTCGAGGGGCCAAGTGATGAGCCCGGCGGCCGAGTACGAGCCGTTGTCGAGGGGGCAAGATGAGCCCGGCGGCCGAGTGCGAGCCGTTGTCGAGGGGCCAAGTATGAGCCCTGCGGCCGAGTCCGAGCCGTTGTCGAGGGGGCAAGTGATGAGCCCGGCGGCCGAGTACGAGCCGTTGTCGAGGGGCCAAGTATGAGCCCGCGGCCGAGTCCGAGTCGTTAAATTCGCAAAGGCCAAGTCAGAGCCTCCTGGCCTAGTACGAGCCGTAAAGATAAGTATAAAGGTCAGGTACGATCTTACTAGCCGAATCCGAGCTACTTTATAGTTATTTACGTTGAGTTCAAGCTACGAAAATAGTAAAGCTGAATGTGCGCAAAAAACAAAATTCGTAAAGGCCAAGTATGAGCCATTGTTTTATTAAGGAAACCGAGTACAATAATGCAAAAATAAAGCCGAGTGATACATTCAAGGAAACCGAGTACAATGAGCAAAAATAAAGCTAAGTTTGACTCTTGAAAAGTACATTCACGGATCGAGTGCAGCGTTGAGGTTGAAAGCCGAAATTGAAAATAAGGGCCATTCGGCCCCCAGTCCCCCCGATTCAACGCCATCACGCTCTCTCAAGGGAGGCTGTAGTTCACACTCCCCCCTGAGAAAGCTGGACGATGAGGTGCTCGGCCAACTCAGGGAGTAGACGGTCGCTACCCCTTTCTCGACTCCCGAAGATTATTATTCTCCCAGTTGACATCCTTCTTGAAGGATCAAGGAATTCTGGATCCCGTCTCCCACTTACATCCTTTTTGGCGGATGTGAAACCCAAAAAAGGATGTCAACTGGGAGAGGGGAACGTAAACCCCTGTTGTTAGCCTGGAACTACTCGGGTGGAAGGGAAGTAAGAAGCGAACTTGATTGATAGAAAAGGATGAGGAATGAACAAGTGAAAAGGGCCCTATTTATAGGCAAGAAAGGAAGTAGTATGTGTGAGAATTTGTCGGGAAAACAAACCTCGAAACCAAGCAAAAGGCAGCGATTGCGTGAACCCATTACGGTTTCCAAAAGCATTTAATGCATGACGATTGCGTTTCCAAAAGCATTTACTGCATGACAACGCAAAACGAAAAACACGTGCTTTTCGTGTAATGATCACCGTCCATTTTGGACGGTAGAGTATTTCGGCCTTAGCCGAAGATTCGATGAACAAGCCAAACACAAGAATCAGCAAAACGATAATGATATTCATTCAGTAATCGGGTTACAAGGGCATGAGCCCAGTACAAAAGAGGAACAAAAAACTATTAACAGCTACTCCCCCCTATGGCTTTCCTCGGCCTCTACATGATCGTCCGGAGAGCCCCCCACTACGTCCACCTCTTCCTCCCCCTCGGCAATGATGGGAACAAGTTCTCCATTTACCACCTCCATATTCACATCAGCCCCCGAAAGATCGATGCCGGGAACCAGAACCTCAGCTTGGGCAATGCCTTTGTCAAAACCTTTCCGGTGCTCGATGACAATGCAGCGGCTAGCCTCCTGTACGTCCTCCTCAAGCTGTATCTTGGCCTGAATCTCAGCCTCCAAGGCAGCCTTGAGCCGATCAATTTCAGCCTGAGCCTCTTTGATTTTTTCTTCGGCACGAGCCTTGTCTTCTTCCACTCGAGCTCTGCTTTCCTCGGCTGATTTCGCCCGAGAATCCAGCTCGGAGTTCCGAGTGTTGATATCAGCGATGGTGGTAGTCAAGCGTTCATTCTCGGAGGCAATCCGGGAAAGATCCCCCTTCAACCTCTCCATAGCAGCGAACTCAGACTCCAATTGCTTAGACTTCCTCTCGGTCTCCGTCACCTCTCGGCTACAGAAACGAGCCAAAGCCGCAAGACGAAGGCGAAGAGGACCGAAAGGGCCTCCATGCTGGATCGGGCCCCCTGCTGCTTGATAAGCCGAAGATCAGCGGCTTTTAAGAGGGTCGAGTCGAAAGAGGAGGAGGGGTTGAAGTCTTCACCCCAGAGAGATGAAGTCCCCGCCTTCAGGGTGGTGTTGTACCATTTCGGCTCGAGGGGGGTAGAAAGTGGCTGTTCTCGCCCCACGATTTGCGTCCCCGAGTAGTGGGGCGAGGGAGCTTGGGCCGAGAAGGGGAGAATCTTCGGCCACCACTTCAACCTCCGCCCTCTTCCTTTTTGAGGGGCAGATGACGAAGCCCCTTTCGCAGAAATCTTGGTGGGAGGAGGTCTTTTCTGCTTCTTCTCGACTGAAGAGGGACCCTGACCCTCTTTACCAACACCAGCCTTGACAAGCTTTGAAAAGTCGAACTTTCCCATGATGACTGTCAAAAAGAAAGAGTTGTTAGTATAACAACACAGGCAGAAAATACTTAAGAAACTAAAAAGCCGAGCACTTACTTTTAAGATCGGACCTTGGGGTGGAGGAGAAGGGGAGTTTCATAAGGCGTGCACAATGGAGGGGCCGAGGAAGACCCTCTAGTACATCTATATCCCGCCTATCCCTCGGCCGGCAGGAACGATACTCGAGCCAGCGAATTTTTTGTGGGAGAGGATTGCCAGTATAAAGGAAACTTGGCATGTTTATTCTCGTCAAAAAAGTGGGAGGTATGAGAACTCGAAGGGCGAACACGGAAGAAGCCAACCTTGAAGTCTTTATAAGACGAGGCGAATAAACTAAGAAGACCTCTTCGGTTCAACCCATTAAGGGATACCCATCCCTTTTTCTCGCCAAATCTGGTTTGATAAAAATACAAAAACTTCGGAGTAGTAGGCTCTATTTTTATGTATTTACATAGAATCTGAAAGGCCTTCATAAAAGCCCAGCTGTTAGGGTGAAGCTGAATAGGTGCGACGTTCATGGTTCTCAGAACATCGCACTCAAACTCAGTAAAGGGAAGAGACACATGCAGTTTGTCAAAAAGTGTTTTATACATGTATGTAAAGGGAGGCTCGGAAGGGCGAGCCCTTAGAAAGACACACTCGGTGCTCGTGCACGGAGAGCAAATAAACTCGGACTCGTCCCCTGAGGCTGAGATATTGATATGGGACCGAAGTTCAACAATAGAATCAGGAGTCTGGTAGTCAGAAAAAAAGGTTCCAACCTCCCCTTTAACCCAGGTATACCCGGGGAGGGTAATATCGGGAATAGGGTCTTTAGGAACCCTAAGACGCTGTTTGCGAGCGGCGGGTTTGGACACCCTAGGAGGAGGAGAACCAGACCTAGGCGGATCAGACTCGGAAGAATCTGAGTCAGTCGAAGATGACCCGGAGGAGGACGGTTCCGCCTCCCCAACGCTCGCCTCCCGTGAAGGAACAAGAAAAGCGAAGGGGATCCCCCAATTGGGGAAACTTCGCGCTCAACCAGAGGCGAAGTATTTGACTCAGAAGACGCAGAAGAACTCATATCTGAAGGCCAGAAATAGAGCTTAGAAGTGCTAAGGAAAAGAAGAGACGGAGCGTACCTGGAGGATGACAAGCAGAGAGACAATGGCAGAAACTTGGAAAACGAGGGTGAATGGCAAAGAAGGGTAAGCAAAGTAGGAAGGAGTTGGCGCCGGAGAAGGTATTTATAACCTACAATTGGTGGCCCATTGTCCATTGGGCCCGAAAGGGGCGCGACTTTTGATTTTCCCCCATTAAATGGGCGCGGAACTCTAGGGTTTCTTGTCTGTGGCGTGCCGAAGAAGTAACGGGAATAATTGCTTTCTCTGACAGAGAGAGAAGACTTGATTGAAATGACAGCTGAGAATGTGGATAACTGCATAACCGAAAAATAAGCTCGGTTTTCATACGTATCAGCTCCTTCGCTTATTCAAGCTCGGAGCTCGGGGGGCTTGTGTACTGGCCGAGAATGTAAGACCGAGAACTCGTCTATACCTCGGACTAACCGAGCTTACCCCCGCGAATGGGCCTTGACCCAAACTCCTCCGAAGCCGAGGACATGTCAGCACACCTGACACCCGAGAATAATTACTCGGCCCCAAGCTATCCATCCGCAGCTAACTGGGCCGAATATCTCGCTGGCCATAATGCCACTCCGGACAATCAGGCTCCGGATATCTCTCCCCATGATCGCGATCTGATCCAAATATTCCTCCGCTTATTTCGGAGCCTGATCCTGAGAGAACAACTATAAATAGGGGGCTTACCCCTCATTCTAGAACTACGTTTGCTTTGATTCCCTTTTGGATATGTAGGAGCAGAATCCACATTCTGTCAAGCACAATCCAAAAACACCCCACTAATCCTCGTTCGGCCGAGTATTTCATACCCGAGATATTTGGCTGGAACAATTACAAATCAAATTATTTAAATAAATAAGAACATCCAAAAAGAAATTACAGATACAACTAGGTTTATGAAGTTAAGAATCTTTAGATTAATTTTGGTTTTAAATTTTGTATTATAGTTAAAATTATATATATTAGTAATATAAATAAATAAATAAATAAATAATAATATATACATATACATATACATATGTGCGAGTGCGAGTGCAGGGCAGGGTGAGTATATAGTACCCGTACCTGCACCCGCACCCGTATCCATTCAAATTTGTGTGTAACTGCCCGTATCCGAAACCTTACCCATTGTGTTGACAATTACCCTACCCATCGTATGTAATTTTTGCGGGTATCCAATAGGTAGGATACAAATTGTCATCCCTAGATACATAAATTTATTTTTTATTCCTAGAAATTATGATTTCTAGGAATCACCATTCATAGGATAAAAATATGTTTGATAGGCCTTGAAAATTTTCGAGAATGTTATTTAGGAATTTTTTATTTTTTCGGTTGGTTTAAAGGCATATTTCTTGGGGATGTTGGTATTATTTTCAAAAATATCATTAAATATAGATTAATGGAAAATAAATTTTTAAATTAACAAATGTTATAAAAATGTCAAAAATGAAAATAATTTAAAATTATGCATATCAGTGTTTGTTCATGTCTTGATTTTATATCAGAAGTCTTTTCTCTCAAATAAAAATATATTTTAATATAATACTAATATTGTTCAAGAAAAATATGGTATAATAGTATTTAAAAAAAATAAAAAATTTCTCATATCCATGGAAAACTATGATTCTCACCCCCTCCAATGGGAATGTTTTCGAGAGAAACATAGCTAAAAAAATATTCACAGGAATGTTAGATTCATAAAATATGTTTTTAAGAAAAGCATACCAAACATAGGAATTTAAGATTCCCAAATTTGGATTCCTGAAAAACTAAGAATCTCTCTACCAAGTCTTACTAACACTTTACTAATTTCAAGCACCTCATACAATTATATTACCCACACTGTAATACACAAAATTCCACTCAGTAAAAACATACATCCATCACTGAAATTATAAAATTTCAGCAATAACAACCTAAGAAAATATATGGTTTCATGGTGTAGGCCCTTATTGTAATAGCCCAAAGTACATTGAGATAATAATAGATATAAAACATAAGATACACAGAAATTAGCTTTTCGCTAAACATCTCATTCATTTTTTTTGAAAAAAAGTCATACTTAGAGACTAAATAATGACAATATGACACTTGACTCCGATCCAGCAACGTCTCCAATAACATAACAGCTTACATTGGAACAACTGCCAAGTATTTCCGAGGATACTTCACGCTTCTCCAACATAGGAGGGACAAACCCGAAACAAAAGGGTGAGGGGGTGAGATATGAAATCTCGGTGAATTCCGAAAACAAGTGGACTCAGTCCCACACATATACATATATTAGTAAACTTATACATATCATCAAGTATAAACATCATTGCTGCCCCCCACGCACCAAGGTACTTAAGAGGGACTAGCTTTGGGTTCAATCCTGGCATTATCATGACATTCATAATATTTGCGAACCACTCATTTGGACATCCCATTTTAATTTGTTAGAGAAAAACATTGTTGTTCCCCACGCACCGAGTTACTTATGAGGAACTAACACTTTGTTGCTCCCCGCGCAACGAAGTACTTAAGAGGAACTAACACTTCGCTACTCCCCGCGCACCGAGGTACTTAAGAGGAAATAGCTCTTGGAGATAAGGCAGATCATACGTCTATGATCACAAGCGGCGTCCCACTTGCTTTGCACTTACTTGCTTGCCTTTCCTAACCGGAAGGACTTCTGTACTTGCCTTTCAATCTGAAAGGACTTCAGTGCTTGACATCTGAAATGTCATTGATAACCATTCTAATTCGAAAATCATGAACAGAATTAGCATGGTTACTACCTTTGGATGCCAAATGGTGTTTCACAATCATTTCATCATAAGATTGAATAACTTAACTCACATATCAATTTATAGCTTAAAAACAAATGACCTAAAGAAAAACTTATAAACCATTCACATGAACAATATATAATCTCTCAATCAAGTATTCAACAAGGGATAATGCATCAACAATATAAGCAGAATTTCAACAGTTTTCAGTTAACTTCTATGATTTTATTAAAATATGAAACGAAGTCGGATTTGGACAAAAGACCCCTCTATGGAAAGATAAACAAGTATAGTTTATTAATAAAATTCTAGTCTTGGAGAACAGACTTACAAAAATTACAGTTTCGATAGGTAAGCCTCTGCACTCAGAAAACAGGACAGCTGCAATACCCTAACTTGTAACAGGTTTTTCTCCATCAATACTCAATGAAAAATAGCAAAATCAGTGTCTAAAGTGTAGTATTTCGAGTCTAATTTTTAAACAAATAAGAATCGTACCAAACAGAGCATTATAAAAATGGTTACAAATAAAATATTACACATATATCTACACGGGTTTGTCAGATCAGCAACTTCTTTTAGGATTTTTAACAAACAGAATACATGCATGTAAATTGAATATTCTACATCACAATTCTGCATTCATTTAAAACCATATAATCAACATGCAAATTCTGAAATCAAACAATAAAAATCAAACTTAAAATTCATAAGCTTGGATTTATGGTTACCAAGCACTAACTAAGGAAACTCACTTGGCCAAGTAGTGGATTTGGGGTTGTTTGTGTGAATCTCCCTTTTTGGTTGAACCCTAATTTTCTCTCCTTCTTCTTCTCTTCCATTTCTTTCTCTTGGTTCTGCAAGCTTGCTCTAGGATCTCCAACCCCCATCTTCTTCTCATGGCTATATCCCTTGATCTCTCTTCTCCATTCTTCTTTCTTCTTCTTCCTCTCCCTTCTCTTTCTTTCTTTTTTCCTTTCTTTTTCTGCTATCTGACGTTCTCCCCCTTCTTTTATCCCCTTCTCTTCTTTTATTTATTTATTTATTAGTTTTATCTTTTATTTAATAAAAGTTAAAACTCAAGTCACTATCTACACCTCTTCAACTACTAAATGCACCCCTACCTTAATTCTAAACATTTCTTCCTTAACAAAACTAAAACATTTATTATTAGCTACCCTTAGAACACTTCTCCCTTAAAGATAGGCTCCTTCTATTTATTGGGTAATACTATTTAGCCAAATAAGGAAATTTTGGATGTTACATTACTCTCCTCCTTTTAAATAATTTTGCCCTCAAAATTACGCTTAATCATCCTGCTTATAATGCAAGATCACCATCCTACTTCCGCTGCGAACTCTGATCAACACAGGTCTAAGAGGTTTCGATGACAAGTCAGGATCCTTAACTATATGGTTATCACTGCTATGAGGTTTGCTGGGGTCCGATTATCATGCATGACAGACATCCCAATCAATAGCAAGCGGACATAAACTTTATGACAACAATAATAATAAAACTATAGCATACAATCATATTCATATAGTAGTAGTACTTATTATACCAATCTTTTTAGATTTCTCTAATTTAGAAAAATGTATCAACAACACATATATGGTTATGTATATAAGGATGGGACACACAGGGAATAACTGATTGGTACCTATTCATGTGCACAATCTAATAATTGATGCATGCCAATGATTCTTATCAATCATCCATATTGAACATGATCAGGAAATGACATACACAATACTATGGTAGCACATCAAGATATGGACATGTTCTAAGCACAAGTCTACCCCTAGCATCCCATAATACCAGAGATAGAGCAAAAATATCGCTTTAAATTCGTCAAATATCCTTTTCAGTGAATATATAAATTTAACTTGAAAAGCTTTTTCTAAAACTCGGTTATAAGAAAACCTTTACTAGAATTATTCGGTGTTGAACACAACATTCAGATTTGAGTAACCCATTCTTTGAAAAGCATAGTTTATCTAGTTTATGAATATAATTTAAATTAGTCCTTCAATTTGTACAGCTCAACAAAAGAAGATACTAGTGAACATGCAATCAAAAACATACACACTATGTAGTTACAACATGCAAGGATCCATTTACAAATCTGGAAGCCTAGAACAATTTCTCTTTTCAAAACAGGTAACAAAAACAGTTCAAAGGAATGTTATAATAAATAGTGAGTCAACCGACACCACATTACAACATACTATACAACTGCTAATCTGATTTAATTAGATGTCCCAAACATCTTATGAGGTTCACATTCTCAAAATAAAAGTCTTATGAACTCATCAACTAGTTCAAGAACAAACAAGCATCATGCAGTCCTCTTAAATAACATTAAAAGAATCAATCAGGTACAAGTCATGTATTTGCATGCATTCATTCTTTTCCATTAACAATATAAATCAAGTAATTAACAAGCTCGTTATCATTTACAAACTATGGTATGTAATATCCTCCTCAACAAGGTTTATCTGAAATTTGATTCTACTTTACCTATATACTAAACCATTTCCCTAAACTTATTAAAGAACACGATAAATTTGGGCCATTGATGATTCTCTGACTTGAAACCAAGAACATACAACAATGCATCTTAAATGATTTACATGTACAACCAAACAAATTAAACCTTCCCAATCTTGCATCAATTATCACACCCCAAGACATCACTAAGGGAGATTAAAAGATTCTCATGCATGGAAGTCAGTTTGACTTAATGTAAAAAAAATAGGAAAGCGTTGAGAAAACATAAACATAGATAGATATTTGATCTTAGTGGTAGCTCATATATAATATGAAAAATCCTAGGGTACAAGGCCATAATAGGTATATCACATGCACCATATGTTAGATTATGTAAAGAAACACAAAAGCTAAATTATAGACTTTGTTTACTTTTAGTGTACATGGTTTTACCGCATTCCCCCTAACAAGTCAGAACCGCACAAAGGATGAAACAGAAAATAATGTGCATGTCTATCCATTTTTACTACCATCTTAAACAAAACACAATTCAAGTCTAAGACATACAAGGCTAATCCATTCGGTTAAATTTCTCATATAGCAACAATTACTTAGCTTTATACTGAAAAGATAGTGCATGCTTCTTTCACATTTACATATCATGTTCAGTTGACCTTCATGTTTACAATCAAAAGAATGCATCGAACAAGGCAACCAGTTCCTGTCTATTCTCAAAACAACAACATATAATAAGAGATAAGTTAACTTGCATTTATTTCCATACTCAAGTAATCCGAGTTATCATCTCTATCACATCTAGGCATCCCTTAATTGCTAGTATCATATCCTAACCTTCAAGGAATTGAAGAACTTACAAAAAATATCTCACCCACAATTACTTATGTGGCTTTAATGGCTAATTTGGTTCTGAAACAATTGTCTCACCATAATGTGAACCATTTTAGACCTTTAATGCCCTGCTATACTTTACTTTATCATGATTAAGAGAAATAATCCAAACACAGTTAGGACATCAAGAGTGAAATTACATCAAAAACCTAAGCCATCAATTCAATAAAACTTAATTTATCACAATTTGGAGGACAATGACTAAAGTTACCATTCCCACCATTTATTCCACTGTCTAAACGTCAAATATCAAACAGTTACGAGTTCATATAACACTAATCAAAACTAAGCATGTGGACAATACATTATAAACCAGTCTCAAGTGTCCAAAACCAAGAAAGATCATGCAAAAATTCAAGTGTTATCAATTTGAAAACTGGCAGCAGAATTTTCAGTAAGTTGAAATGGAGATTCTTACACCAATACCAACTCAATTTCAAAAATTCCAAAGCCTAGGTTGTTAAAAATTCTGTCTACTTTCTATTAGCATAGGAATCAACTCAAACCAATGTTTGTACAATGTAATACAATTTAAATACTAAGACAGTTTCAGTTCATAATTCTCAGTACAAGCAGCAAATTAAATATCATTTTTATCATTCAATACTTAATGAAATTGAATCGTTCCAAAGCCTATTTTGAAGGAAATCAAGTCTATTTTCTGATGGTATAAAGATCACTTAGAAACAAGCCTTATGGAGGAAGTTATGGATAAAACACTAACAAGGGTGCATTACGGGTTTGAAGGATGTACAATTAAAACATTTTCAAAAAATGACTTGCACAAAAGACTTGTCCTTGTGAGATAATACTCTTCGTCATTCTTCACGCGAATACCTGAGGTGGCCTACCTCATTAATTCACATGAAGAAAGTGGAACAATATAAGCCCACAGAACCTGACATACAAACCCCTAAGCCAGATCTTTCTAGACTCATACTCACAGTCCGATGGGATCGAACTGCTCTGATACCATAATGTAATAGCCCAAAGTACATTGAGATACTAATAGATATAAAACATAAGATACACAGAAATTAGCTTTTCGCTAAACATCTCATTCATTTTTAAAAAAAAAAGTCATACTTAGAGACTAAATAATGACAATATGACACTTGACTCCGATCCGGCAACATCTCCAATAACATAACAGCTTACATTTGAACAACTGCCAAGTATTTCTGGGGATACTTCACAGTTCTCCAACATATGAGGGACAAACCTGAAACAAAAGGGTGAGGGGGTGAGATATGAAATCTCAGTGAATTCCCTGCAAACAGTGGACTCAGTCCCACACATATACATATATTAGTAAACTTATACATATCATCAAGTATAAACATCATTGCTGCCCCCCACGCACCAAGGTACTTAAGAGGGACTAGCTTTGGGTTCAATCCTGGCATTATCATGACATTCATAATATTTGCGAACCACTCATTTGGACATCCCATTTTAATTTGTTAGAGAAAAACATTGTTGTTCCCCACGCACCGAGTTACTTATGAGGAACTAACACTTTGTTGCTCCCCGCGCAACGAAGTACTTAAGAGGAACTAACACTTCGCTACTCCCCGCGCACCGAGGTACTTAAGAGGAAATAGCTCTTGGAGATAAGGCAGATCATACGTCTATGATCACAAGCGGCGTCCCACTTGCTTTGCACTTACTTGCTTGCCTTTCCTAACCGGAAGGACTTCTGTACTTGCCTTTCAATCTGAAAGGACTTCAGTGCTTGACATATGAAATGTCATTGATAACCATTCTAATTCGAAAATCATGAACAGAATTAGCATGGTTACTACCTTTGGATGCCAAATGGTGTTTCACAATCATTTCATCATAAGATTGAATAAATTAACTCACATATCAATTTATAGCTTAAAAACAAATAACCTAAAGCAAAACTTATAAACCATTCACATGAACAATATATAATCTCTCAATCAAGTATTCAGCAAGGGATAATGCATCAACAATATAAGCAGAATTTCAGCAGTTTTCAGTTAACTTCTATGATTTTATTAAAATATGAAACGAAGTCGGATTTGGACAAAAGACCCCTCTATGGAAAGATAAACAAGTATAGTTTATTAATAAAATTTTACTCTTGGAGAACAGCCTTACAAAAATTACAGTTTCGATAGGTAAGCCTCTGCACTCAGAAAATAGGATAGCTGCAATATCCTAACTTGTAACAGGTTTTTCTCCATCAATACTCAATGAAAAACAGCAAAATCAGTGTCTAAAGTATAGTATTTCGAGTCTACTTTCTAAACAAATAAGAATCGTACCAAACAGAGCATTATAGAAATAGTTACAAATAAAATATTACACATATATCTACACGGGTATGTCAGATCAACAACTTCTTTTAGGACTTTTAACAAACAGAATACATGCATGTAAATTGAATATTCTACATCACAATTCTGCATTCATTTAAAACCATATAATCAACATGCAAATTCTGAAATCAAACAATAAAAATCAAATTTAAAATTCATAAGCTTGGATTTATGGTTACCAAGCACTAACTAAGGAAACTCACTTGGCCAAGTAGTGGATTTGGGGTTGTTTGTGTGAATCTCCCTTTTTGGTTGAACCCTAATTTTCTCTCCTTCTTCTTCTCTTCCATTTCTTTCTCTTGGTTCTGCAAGCTTGCTCTAGGATCTCCAACCCCCATCTTCTTCTCATGGCTATATCCCTTGATCTCTCTTCTCCATTCTTCTTTCTTCTTCTTCCTCTCCCTTCTCTTTCTTTCTTTTTTCCTTTCTTTTTCTGCTATGTGACGTTCTCCCCCTTCTTTTATCCCATTCTCTTCTTTTATTTATTTATTAGTTTTATCTTTTATTTAATAAAAGTTAAAACTCAAGTCACTATCTACACCTCTTCAACTACTAAATGCACCCCTACCTTAATTCTAAACATTTCTTCCTTAACAAAATTAAAACATTTATTATTAGCTACCCTTAGAACACTTCTCCCTTAAAGATAGGCTCCTTCTATTTATTGGGTAATACTATTTAGCCAAAGAAGGAAATTTTGGATAATGTTACACTTATCTATAGGGGCAAATTTTTAGTTTCTCAAGAATCCTAATTTGGGAATGCTAAATTCTTATATTTGGGGTTTTTTTTTGTGTTAGGGATGTTTTCTAATTAGAGGACGTTTGTTTCAAGTATGAAAATATATTTTCGGAAACCATTTTCCTAAAAATGTTATTACTGTGTATTTTTCAATATATATATATATATATATATATATATATATATATGATTAGCATTTACAATTCTCGAAAATACGTGTTTGCTAGGAATACATGTCATAATTATCAAAATACCCCTCTTGAATGAAACATTATTTAAATATTAGTTTTTAATGTAATTAATGAAAAACCATATAAAACTGTAACATTGAACTTTATCATGCTTATACAATAAAATAAATATATTTTTTAATGATACTTTGTACATTTTAATGATTTTTATAATTAATATCTTATTTTGGTAGTCTTATATTGGGATAATATTAATTTCAAAATTAAAATAATAAAAATTATGATTAAAAGTTATCCAACATTTGATAAAAAAAATTATATTTCTTGAACTATTTTTTTTTATTGTTATTAATATTAAAAAATAATCAGTTAAAAAAATTAAATTAAATATGATGAAGTGGTGTCATGGTTTGGGAAGTAGGGAAGTTACGAGAATAAAACTTTCCAATTTCTTCCACTCGAATAATGATATACTAAAAAGTGAGAATGTTTCATTCTAGGGAATAATTAACCTTCAGAAACATTTTTTAAAAGCATGAAACAAATATGAGAATATTACATTTCCAACTTAACATTCCCAAGTATATATTAAAATAACTTGAAATAAACACCATCTTAAAAATAAATTCCCACACAACTAACATTAGTAAAAAAAACATTTCCATGTGAGAGAGTGCGAATCCTAGCTTCCCATGGATATTAGAAAGTTTTCATTATTTGAAAAAAAAATTATATACCATAATTTCTCAGGGACAATATTAATACTATGTTAAAATGTATTTTTGTTGGAGAGGGAAAAAAACCTTTTATAAAATCAAGATATGAACATATACTATAAATATACATTGCACTAATTTTTTAATTTTTTAAATTTTATAGTCTTTTTTATTTTAATTTTTTTAACTATTATATATTCAAGGGTACTTTTAAAATAATACTAACATTCTCATAAATGTTTGAGACCTGCCAAACACATTTTTAACATTCTCAATAATCATCATTCGCTAGAGAAAAAAAATGTCGACCAAATGTCCCCCTAGATTATTCTTTCAAGCTTCTTGGAGAGGGGAGACTCTTCAAGCTCTTTCTTAAACCACCTTGAGAAGAATGTGAAATTTTAAGGAAGAAGAATAGAAAAAGGGAAGGGAAAAGAGGAACCTTACCAAAACTTACATATGAAACATGAGTTCTACAAGAATCCTCTCTTCTCTCTACTTCTCTTTAGCCCTTTCACGATTGGAATGGAGAGGGCAACCCATCCCCTCTACTTATTTCAATTTTTTGAATAAAATAAGGGGAAATGCCCCTCACTCCCTTAAATTAATTAGGGTATTCGCTCCTTCCTCCCCTGTAATTTTGGGATATAAACAATCTGTCTCGTTTTGGTGTACCACAGCCTATACACACCAATATTATCTTGTCATATAAGTTACAATTTTATGTAATATTGAAAAGAAAGAATGTATAGCAAGATTTTATTGATAGAGACAAGGTGTGGTACATCAAAATGAGACAAATGATTTGCATCCCTAACTTTGATAGTCAAACCTTGTATTAATCCAATACTATTATTTGTAGGGTTGGCAACGAGGCGGTGTGAGGCTGGTTTTACCTTTCCTGACCTGCCCCGCTCATCGTCGGAGTTGGAAAATAGATCCTCATCCCCGCCCCCAATTGAGGTCCCCGCCCCGTCAACGAGTAACCAAATTTAAAAATTATTTTGTTTTAATTTAAAATAACAACTTAAAAATTACACTTCCAATAAATAAACAATCAAAACCTTCGCATGATTAAAATTAACAATCAACTAGAAACTGGAAGTTGGTTTCCTTTCAGTTACAAATTAAAAAGAAACCAGTGCTTTAGAAGCACTTCGTTATGCTTCAAATAACACCGATAACATCAAAACACCAGAATAAAATTACAATCAAATATTTTGTAATTTTTCAAAAATAGTAGTACATCTTTATACATAATGGAACCTTTAAATCAAAACAAATCTAATCCCCTACATAGATCTATGAGGATATTATTGTAATTACGTAAACAACCCAGCGGGTTCGGGGTTAAGGCAGGTATCAGTATCCTCATCCCCGCCCCCGTCCCCAGTCAAAGCGAGTTTTCAATTCCTCGTCAAAGTCGGGACGAGTTCGAGTGGATACCCACGGGTTTGGGTCGTGTTGTCATGCCTAATTGTTTTTCCCCAACCTTATTTACTTTAATATAACCTCTTTCATATCAGAAAAAAATTATTAACCTAAATAAAAGAAATCAAACTCTTATCACACACACAATACATATTCATAATAACATATATAGTAACGCCTTAAGTCCAACTATACTCAGTCCACCTCACGATCCAATATTCATGATTAATTCCATGACTTCCTAGATCCAAACCAATGCAGCATCAAAATACATTATTCTTTTTTTTTTAAGACCAAAATACATTATTCTATACTTCAATTTTTATTTGTTTTTATTCGTTACACTTGTAACATGACATGAAATTCCATTACATAGACTTAACTCAGCAAGTACATATTCATAATAATTATATTGAAACCATCGTATTATTGAACATATGAATAACATCACGGCTTAACATATTTGCAATGCAACCATCAACTACTTCCATTCCTTTTATATATTGCTATTCCATTCCTTTTGTTAAGGCAAAATAGTCCATATATAATTTTTAAAAAATAGTTAATTAGATACACATGTGAGTTTATGCATGAAAATTAACATGACACGTGCGAATGCACAAGTACCATATTAGTTAAATTTAATAAATTTCCTCTTACACTATCACATATGCATGTAACATCATATACACTATCTATCATATTATAGCTTGCACACTCATCACCTTTAGAAAATTCCTATACTCAAAAGGTTTATCCAAAACCAATAACATATCGGCTTTATGACCACACAGGTGTAGTTGTATCCGTAAATTACCAAAGTAGTATAAGTTGGAAAGATTTTATCTATATAGAGTAAGTCATAGATGCAGAGTATGACTCTTAAAAGTGAAGTCGTAAACTGAAAATGGGATACACTATTTTAATGAAAGTCGTACACTCAATGCATGACTTTTTCAACAAAAAAAAGTGGTACACATACCACTACAAGAAAAAATGGTATTAGCGAAGGCCAAAGGCCGTCGCAAATAGCAAAAATCCGTCGCAAAACAAGTGTTTCTGACGGATTTGCGACGGCTTCAGATCCTTTGCATATACGGTCATCGCAAACTGTTTCTGATGGTTTTTTTAAGTAGTTGTCGCAGCCATCGCAAATTTAGGACGATCTTTTCCTTTACAAAATTTCACCTATTACCAACGGTCTGGCCGTCGAAAAATCACAAGACAGTAGCGACGGCTTGACCGTCGCAAATTTGTTTAATCTCCGCCATGAATGTTCTCCGCTGCACTGAGTTCTTCGTAGCTCAATATTCTTTTTTTTAGATTATTCTCTTTTCCTATTTCTCTTTCATTGGTTGTTTCTTTGTGATTTTACCGTGAAAATTACTTTTATTTTCTCTTTGAAACCTTGTTCTTTCTCCACTTTTCTTCTTCTGCAATTTCATCTTTCTTCCCTTCTAGATCTGACCTCTTGGAATCTTTTTTTTCTTTTTCCTTCCCTTTACCCCTATAATCGAAAGCCTTCTTCACCGGCACTACTGATCCTATCCTGTTCAGATTCGGTTCCAATTTGATTTCCTCCATTTCTAGATTTGATGCTTCGTTTTTCTCTTCCTCGATAGTTTCTCGTTTCTTTGTAGCCGGAAAATGTCCCTATAAACCTAAAACATCACTAACAAAACCAATTTGAACTTTACTGCAAATTAAAAAATGCAAATCATATTGATATTTATACCAGTGACCGGATTGAAGTTGAAACAAATGCAAAACTTATGAAATAAATAGATTACCAGTGACCGGAAGAGGCTTGCGATGGCCGTCCTTGCTCGCTGTGGTCGTCCATGGTGGAGACGCGAAGGACCGAGAGGTGTGGAGGTGCGAGAGGAGAGGTGAACGATAATGAAAGGGGGCTGGGTTCTGAAATATATATTGGACATTAACAACGACTTTCCGAGGGCCTGACCATTGCAAAAGACCAAAACATTTGCGTCTGTCACATCCGTCGCAAACATGGTCACCTCGAAATTCCCATTTCTCTTAGCGACGGCTTTGGTCGTCGCAAATATAGACAAAACATTTGTGTCCGCCACATTCGTCGCAAACATGGTCACCTCGAAATTCCCATTTCCCTTAGAGATGGCTTTGGCCGTCGCAAATATGGACAAAACATTTGTGTCCGCCACATCCGTCGCAAACAAGGTCACCTTGAAATTCCCGTTTCCCTTAGCGATGGCTTTGGCTGTCGCAAATATGGTCAAAATACTACCGACGGTTAGCCGTCGTAAATTTCAACTTTTCGTTGCAAATTTGGCCCCATTTATTCCGCGGAAAATTCTGCAGTTGGTAGCTGCGGATTTTCTGACGGCTATTGTAAAAGACCGTCGCAAATTATTAAAAAATGACAGTTATGCATACTGAAGGTCAAAGCCGTCAGAAATGTCTAAATTTATGTCCGCTTATTGGTCGTCGCAAAAAGACCGTCTCAAATATGCCCAATTCTTGTAGTGTACGGAGAATACGACTCCATGTAATTTTTATATTAGATGGAAGTCATATATGCCATATGATCTCATTTTTTTATTATTAAAAATATAGTGAAAGTCGTACATGGCATTGTATACTTCACTTTTTTTATTATTTATTTTTAAATTTAGTAAAAGTTGGACATGGCATTGTAGACTTCACTTTTTTTTTATAACCTATGGAAGTTGTGCATGTCGTTGTAGACTTCACTTTTGAATTTTTGTAAAACCTAATGGGAGTAGTACATGCCATGTTAGACTTCCCTTCTGAATTTTTTTAACATGTAAAGGAAGTCGTGCATGCCATGTTAGACTTTTGTTAATTTTATTAAAAGTGGAAGTCGTATGTTGAATGTTAGACTTCCATCTTATGTTTTGGAAAACCCTAAAATTGTGACAATCTACATAAAATTGACATGCGAGGAAAAATAAAGGATATTGGCCTGATCGTCATTGTAACACCCCATTTTCTGGATTAGTATATGAGGAAATGATTAAGTATATTTGAAGGCTTAATCACGTTTCTTAAGTGTTAGTGAGCCTGTGTTTCAAGTTTGAGAGGAATCAGAGTTAAAACGGGTTCAGAACGCAAGGAAACACAAACCGAGATATTAATTAATCGATTAATTAATTAGTTGAGAGTTGTGATATTAAAATTAGATTAGGCTTGAGTATAAAAGGATTTTGGGAATGGCCTAAAACAATTACAGAAAAATATTCCAACAGTAGGTTACACAGGAAGATGCAGAAGAAAACACCCAGTTGTGCCAACGGAACAACACGCAGTGACACGTGTCGTGATCAGGAGGAAGGTGGCCATGGTGGTGCCACCTCACACTCCACTAACATATCCTAATGACACTTGTTCAACTACCCTTTGCATGCATGAAACCTAAAATGCATGCATGACACTTGTTCCACTACCCTTTGCATGCATGACACTTATCTCCCACTACCCCTTTGCATGTATGACACTTGTTTTCTCACTAACTTACCAAAAACCTACCTAAATTCATCTAATATAAAAGCAAAACCTCAAAAGTGACTTCATTTTTCCTCCTCCAGACTCATTTAACTCATCCTTCCATATCCAATTTCGTTCCCTCACCTCTTCATGTGTTGTCTGAATAGTTAAGTGAAGGAAAGAACAAGTTGCACACTCATTCACACCCAAAAAACTCATCCCATCCTGTCTCTGTAAACCCCTCAAAACACCTTCTTCCACCGTTAGATCGTGTTAAAATTTTAAAGGAAGGTTTCGGACTGATAGTATTTCATATCCAACGGTTGGAATTTCTGTATAACCCTTCGAGTGTGAATTATTCAGCCCGGAAGAGGGAGAAAAACTCAGCTCGTCCAGCTCCTAACCAGTCACTTTGGAAGGTTCATCTTAGGCTCATTCACCGTTAGATCGAGCTGGAATTTTTGGAGAAGGAAAAGAAAAGGTAGCTCTTTAGTAACACCGTTCACTTTGTTTCAAAAAGGTCTAGATTGTGATATATAGTGCCGAAATAGTGGCGGATCTTGTGGTGCTTACCCCAGAGTTTGAGTTTCTTATTTTGGTGTCTTTCAAAATGTGATGTTTAGGTGGGATATCGGAGATTCGGGGACCTTGTTCGGTGTGAGGTAGATTCGAGAGAAGTCAAGTAGGAGTGATCTCGTAGCGTTTCCGAGGTCGTACGTTCTTCAAGTGGGGGAAAGAAAATATTTAACGTCGGAAACGGCACGATGACGTTTAATTCGATAATGGCGTAGGGCGACCTAAACCCTACTCGAGAACGAGTAACGGACAATGTTCGTATCACATTGGAGACTACCTAATGGTACAAATGATGATATGGAAATTGTGCGTTATCTTCGTTACGATATATATATATATATATATATATATATATATATATTATTTTATTTTATTATTTGATGATTTCCTACTTGACTAATATTGAATGATTTATTTGAATTTGGTATTTTATGGATGATATTATGAGTGTTGGAATTATTTTGATTATGTTTATATTTATTATTATTATATTTGGTAATGATGATTATTTTGGAAATGATGATATGAATAAAATGATGATTTTATGACATGATGGTGTTAATGATGATTTTGATAACATGATGATATGATGGTATGATGTGATGAGTGTTATGATTATGCTTAGAGGTTGAGTAAGTGATAAGTTAAGTTGTGATATGATGATGTATTGGTGAATTCATATTATATATGTGTTAGTAGTGCCTACCTGAGATGATTACTGTGAGATGATGATGGTGAGATTATTATTGAGGTTATTTATGAGATTATGATGAGCGTTTAGGATACTAGGGGGTGACCTGAAATATGGTTTGTGATATGGTTGACCTGAAACATGGTCTGGTGGACCTGAAACACGGTCGTTGGGGTCTATTCCTCAGAGTGAGAATTCCTGGGGATTAGGCTAACGGCGGACCATCCTAGACATTATTTCATTTTAGTTGCAGCTATAGTTCATGCTTTGCATGAGCACCCTGGCCGTGGTTCAGAGGTGTGCACCGGATTGTGTAGTTATAGTGTCATTGCTTTGCATGAGCATCCTCCATCCGTGGACGAGGGTGTGCGCCAGGGCCTCTAGGACGTGTGATTGTGGATATCCGGATATGGCCGATACCTGATGAGATGATTCATACAGCATTTGCATTGCATCATGATTGAGGGTAGAGGAGAAATCTTAGACGTGGATTGAGGATGATTTGTGTATATATATATATATATATATATATATATATATATATATATATATAAATTATATTTGTGGAGACGGATGTTTAGTGTGCTGTTATAGAATTAAATGTTGCTAAACCCTTTCCACGTTTGATGCTAAATAGTTTCTTATCCCTTTTCTTCTTGCTATTGTGTGTATATTTTATTTATGTGATTCCTATAAGAAGACTCGGTGGAAGAGCCAGCTATGGAAGATCTAGATGGAACCCCTTATGAGCCAGATGGTGGAGGACGAGCAGTGGACCCGGGTAGTTGAGTAGAGAGTCTATGGCCAGTGCGTCTTGTCTCTTTGGGATGTTGCTCTTATTTTCAGTTTGATTATCAGTTTGTACTTATTTGGGGTCCTGCTGATGGGATTCCCTCGATAGTATTGTATGACTGTATGCTGGATATGATGTCTATCTATATATTATATGCATGTACGTTTAGACATGTTGATACCTCAGTACGACAGTGGTTTTAAGTTTTAAAATTTTCTACCGTTTTAAGGTAACCGCTTATGCCAATAACATGATTAGGTTTTAATAATTTTGGGTTTTTCTTTAATGGGACGTCGGGGCGTCTCAGTCACCACCGATGGTTTGATATATGGGAAGAAAGATAAATCGAATACTAATTTTTTCGGCTATGAACAAAAATTCTAATACATAAAGGGTTGTTGTATTGATTAATGGAATTGAGTACAAGAGCCATGGTAGGCTTATTACATATGATCTAGGCATAAGATAAACCCTAGGCTAATGTCCGTGTGAGGGAGGGTGAGTCCCCCTAATGAGGATGAAGGTCCTCCTTTTATAACCCTTTTAATGGGCCTAACCTAGTTGTCTTCAAGGAATTAGCCTTAGCCCAACCGACTGAGTTGTCTTCCCCGTGTCCCGAGCCGTCTTCTTGTCCATACCGAGATGTCCTCCTCTTACGCTGACCGAGTTGTTCTCCTCTTATCCTGATTTGTCTTTATCCTTATTCGGTTGTTCACCCAATATAGTTGGTCCTGTCCTACATTAGGCCCTTGGTCTAATTTGGGCGGGAACAGAAACCCCCCAAGTCTCGAGCTGTATACAGCGAAGAGGCTTGATTGTGTTTTAATCGAGCATGTTGTGTAGATCATTTGCTCGGGTTCTTTGTTCTCGTTTTGTATTTTCTCGAGCTGCAATTGGTACACACTTCTTCGTACTTCCTTTGTCTTCTCGTCCGTTCATTCTGTCATTCTTGATATTTTTCAACCTTTACTTGTTTGTGCATCCATATTTGGAATATCTTCCTATTTGCTGGCATGCCTTCATCTGAGTTGTCTTCTTAGTCGTTTCGGCCTTCTCTCTACTTTCCATTTTGATTCTCCGATCTCCCACGCTTGTGTCTTTTTCTTCGGGGGATTTTCCTTTGTAGGAACCAAAGTGGTTTTGGATTTAATAATCTCTAAGTTTTGATGCTAATAAAAGGATTAAATTTGCTTGGCAAAGTGTTAGTTGAGATCTAACATGTGCTTTCAGTTATGCTAGTATATTCACATATAAGAAACATGGGATAAGTTTCAATTGAAAAATATGCGTTCACCCCTGTAGACGGGCTGCTCAAATATTTTGGTAAAGTTACTTAGTTATTTGATTAAGTAGACTGGCTTTCCTTAGTAGATGAGGGAATAAATATTTGCTAGATGAATACCTAAATAACTTGTTAGGTACAACAAGTCTAAAGACTTGAAAATAAGCGCGTCCATCTTACCACGTAAGCATACGGAAGTAATTAGTTGAAGAAAATGAACTAAAACACAAAGTAATCTAGTAGACGAGCTCTATACGCCACGTCACTAGACAGAGATCTTTATAACTAATTAAGGAATAGCAAGTCTGAAGACTTGATAGATAAAAGGATATGCCACATCATCAGACGAGCTAAGTAAAATATAGAATAGACTTAGACTCTCTTATGAATGAGTAGACGGAGTTTCTTTTTAGTACGAGCTCCATCTTTGGTTGAATTAAATGCAATCTGAATCTCTTATATTTATTTCAAATGATTGATATTTATTTCAATAGAATATTTGTTCTTCACATTTGTTTTATCTGCTTTAATATTTTACCTTGTTGTAAAAGAAACATAGTACAATCAAGAAATACAAAAAGCAGAATCGTACAAATAAGATACTGCAAAACGATTTGTACGATGACAACTTTATGATTGAAAAAGCAGAATTATACACAAAGAAGGAACAACAAGTACTCAAGCTGCAATACTCAGAGGAGTGAACCTCCAAATTCATGCTACCTCGATAACCAAGAGTTTTATTCAGCATTGCTACAATCAGGCTATCAGTCACAACGGATATCATGCATTAAATGCTATCTCTGAACGGGATTATTCAAAGTAACCGTTGAAGAAATACAAGTGAAGAAGAAGGTCACTATAAATTGAAGACCTCAGATACTAAAGAATAACTCTTGCCTGCACAATCTTGCTAGCTGAACTTTTGTCATTTGATAATCATTCATTTCATTATTCTTTTGAGAGCAAGAGTCAGTATTCATTAGTTTGAATATTGTTGTAATATTCAACTGATCTTAAACTGTCATATTCTCACACATAGTGAGTTAAGAAGATCAAACATTAAATCTCTTTGTTAGAGTTAGAGCCTGAAGAGGCTTGGTAAGAAAGGAATAATTGTAGCCTGGAGAGGTGTTGAATACTTGTTTGTAAACTATTTGGAGAAATAGTGGAAAAATCCTTCAAGTCGAAGGGAATGGATATAGCTCTTGGTTAGAAGAGAGTGAACCAGGATAAAATCTCTTGCGTGAATCTTCTATCCCTAAACTCTTCAGTTTTATTTGCTTATACTAACTGTGGGGTTTTGATATTGCTTTTGTTAAAGTCTTTTAAAAATGATCTTTGTCTTTGTGTGGGCTTCTGTTTCATATCTCTTTGAGTGCAAAAATTGTTTTAAAGGTTGTTTTCGAAAATTATTAACAAACACAATTCAACCCCCTTCTTGTGTTTGCTTGGGTCAACTTTAGTTGGTATCAGAGCTTAGCCTCGAAAGGGTTGAGCATCTAACAAGTGCTGAGGGAGTACGATCCGACAACCATGGATGCAGAAGGACAAGCTATCAACAGACCTCATCTCTTTGATGGTTCTGATTATGACTATTGAAAGAAGATGATGACGGCCTTTTTGGATGCACAAAGTCTAGACATCTGGGAGCTTATAGAAACTAGTTACACTGAACCCAGAAATGAAAATGGAGCTGTGGTTGCTAGAGCAGACTGGACAGCAGATCAAATGGCAATGCATCAACTGAATCTTAAAGTTAAGGAATCCACGATCAGCATGCTGGTTCATCAGTATGAGCTGTTCAAGATGGGTGAACATGAAACAATAGACCAAATGTTTGGAAGATTCCAAACCATCACCAACAGTCTCAGATCTCTTGGAAAAATCTATGAAAATAGAGATCATGTCAGAAAAATTCTGAGAAGTCTATCCAAGCAGTGGAGACCCAAAGTAACTGCTATTCAAGAAGCAAAAAACCTGAATACACTTTCTCTGGAATAGCTTCTTGGATCTCTCAAGGTTCATGAACTTGAACTCAATGAAGAAGAAAATTCCAGAAAACGAAAATCTATTGCCCTAAAGGCAAAGAAAGCAAGTTCATCAAAAGTTCTCAAAGCTGCTGAGTCATCTGATGAGTCTGAATCTTCTGATGATAATGAAGAATCAGGTGAGGATGAATTATCCTTTATCTCTAGAAAGATTTAACATATATGGAGAAAGAAAGGTGGATTCAAAAGGAAGCAACTCAATAAAAAGTTTTCCAAGGAGAAGTCAGACTCCAATGATAAAGGTCCACCCTTGTGCTTTGAATGCAAGAAATCCGGTCATTTCAAAGCAGACTGCCCTGAGCTAAAGGACAAAAAGAAATTCTTCAACAAAAAAGAAAAGGGTTAACGGCCACATGGGAGGATCTTGATCTATCTTCTTCAGATGAAGAAAATGAAGCTGAGGAAGAGGCAAATATCTGTCTCATGGCAGACACTGCATCAGAAAGTGAATACAGTGATGCTGAGGTAATGGACTCTGACTCGTCCACTCTTCAAAATGCTTTTGATGAATTGTTGTATGAGTCATCTATACTATCACGAGAATATAAGAGTCTCAAAATGAAATTCTCTAAACTATCTAAAGAATATGATAGGGTCTGCACTGAGAAACAAAACCTTAAAAATGAAAACGACACACTAAAATCAATGAATGTTAGTCTAGCTGATAAAATAGTGTGTGAACCTGATGTTTCTTGTGAAGTTTCAAAACTGAAACAAGATGTAACATATCTAACTGACTCTCTGTCAAAGCTTGTAGGAGGCTCAGATAAGCTTAGCCTCATTTTAAGGTACTCGAGGTCACCTTATGATAAATCTGGTCTTGGTTATGACAAAGAGAAGCAAGACGCATCTCACAAAAAGTCAAAACCACTTAAACAACATAGAACTTCAAAAGTTTCAAATAAACATACCAAAGCTAAGTCCAGCTCATCTAACACCATTTGTAAAGTATGTGGGAAAAATGGGCACATTACATCTAGATGCATACACAATAAATATGCTAAGCATAATCATCCAGTTACAACTACCAAGAAAGGACCCAAGTCAGTTTGGGTACCTAAAGATATGATAATACCTGTTGCATATTTGCTTAACAAAAGGAAGAAAACAGATTTCTTGGTACTTGGATAGTGGCTGCTCACGACACATGACGGGAGAAAAGTCTATGTTCCAAAACCTTAAACCCAAAGATGGTGGCTGGGTCACATTTGGAGGAAATCAGAAAGGGAAAATCATTGGTATAGGTAAAATCGGTAAACATCCTTTTCCATCCATTGATAACGTTCTTTTAGTAAATGGCTTGAAGCACAATCTACTGAGCATAAGTCAATTATGTGACAGTGGATATGAAGTGTCTTTTGATAAGAACATGCATATTGTCAAGGAAGATGATGAACCACTTTTATTTACTGCAAAGTGGCAAAACAATCTCTAAAAGATTGACTTGGAGGACCTCTCAAATCAAAGTGTCTCATGTCTAGTGTCCATTAAAGATGAGCGATGGATTTGGCACAAAAGGCTAGGTCATGCAGGCTTGAAATTAATTTCAAAGCTAAACAAGCATAACCTCGTGAGAGGACTACCAAACCTTAAGTTCAAATTTGATGCTCTCTGTGATGCATGTCAAAAGGGAAAACAAGTCAAAGGTTCTTTTGAATCTAAGAATGTTGTTAGTACCAATAGACCACTAGAGTTTCTATATCTTGATCTTTTTGGTCCCACAAGAACTGGCTCTATCAGTGGTAAGAAATATGGTCTTGTCATAGTAGACGATTACACTAGATGGACATGGGTTATGTTCCTAACTTACAAGGATGAGTCTTTTAAGGTCTTTTCTGTATTCTGCAAATGTGTACAGAATGAAAAAGGCATGTGTATCGCTTCAATCAGAAGTGACCATGGGGGAGAGTTTGAAAATGAGCTATTTCATAAGTTCTGTGAAGAGAGTGGTATTCTTCACAACTTCTCAATACCTAGAACACCACAGCAAAATGGTGTGGTAGAGAGAAAGAACATATCTCTTCAAGAGATGGCTAGGACTATGCTCAATGACAATTCTATCCCTAGACACTTCTGGGCTGAAGCTGTTAATACTGCCTGTTACATTCAGAACAGAATATACATTAGACCTATCCTAAATAAGACTCCTTATGAACTGTGGAAAGGAAGAAAACCCAACATATCTTATTTTCATCCCTTTGGTTGTAAATGCTTTATACTGAATACTAAAGATCAACTTGGTAAATTTGATGCTAAAACAGATTGTGGAATACTGTTAGGATATTCTGAAACATCTAAAGGCTTTAGAGTTTATAATTCTAGGACTCTGATAGCAGAAGAAAGTATTCATGTCAAGTTTGATGACAAACAACCTGATAAGAAATTATCATAGCTAGATGAAGCTTTTGCAGATCTTGATCTAAGCACTCCAGGTGACTCACCTGAGATACCCCACAAACCAACACGGGTCTTTTCAGCGTGTTTTGTCCTCACTCACACGCTTCTTGGGAAAACTTCCCAGGAGGTCACTCATCCCATAATTTCTCCAAGTCAAGCACGCTTAATTGTGGAGTTCTTAAGTGATGGGTTCCCGAAAAGAAGATGCATCTTGTTAGTATAGGTAGTACCAATCAATTCATATAAGCCTTCCTCAACTGTATATTCCCATACCTACACAGTCTCTGGATCCATCTCATTCGGGTGTGCAATCGGTTCATTCACGTGTACCTCCTCCTAGAATCCTGCCAGGAGCCACTCCTTGTCCGTGCCTTCTTGCACCGGTGACCACTCCCCGCCCTCGTCGGCACCCGGGTGCTACATGCCCACCAGCTTCTGCTTGGTTCGTCCCCGAACCACACCGTACTGGGAGAGGTGCCGCTCTGATACCATTTGTAACATCCCTGACTGCTTTATGGATTGACGACTGTCCCCACAAACCAACACAGGTCTTTTCAGTGTGCTTTGTCCTCACTCACACGCTTCTTGGGAAAACTTCCAAGGAGGTCACCCATCCCATAATTGCTCCAAGTCAAGCACGCTTAACTGTGGAGTTCTTAAGTGATGGGTTCCCGAAATGAAGATGCATCCTGTTAGTATAGGTAGTACCGATCAATTCATATAAGCCTTCCTCAACTGTATATTCTCATACCTACACAGTCTCAGGATCCCTCTCATTCGGGTGTGTAATCGGTACATTCATGTGTATAATGATGGCAATTTTATCCGTACCCGCGGATACCCGCGGATAAAATCCGCAACGAGCACGGGGCGGGTAGTTAAACGGGTACCCGCGGGTAAAATAAACGGGTAATTCCAATACCCGTCTATAAACGAGGCGGGGGCGGGTATCACACTATCCGTGCCCGCGGATACCCGCACTCGTTACTTAATTACTTTAATACCCTTTATTATATATATCTACTCTCAAAGTCCTTATATCATTTCATAGATAGTTTTCATCTATTGTGTTGTTTCATGGATATTTTAAGTGTGATGTATTACTTTGTAGGTGCTATTTTGTTCAAATATCGGAAGTGGTGGTTTTTTTAAGTTTTGTGTATTTTTTTAATTAAAAAAAAGATTTGTTTGTTTTCAATAACTATCCATGGATATCCGCGGATACCCGTGAAAACCCGCGAATCCGTTAAAAACCCGTTAAGCGGGTATCCGTGCGGGTACGGGATGGGTACGTGTAGCTTTTTTATCCAACGAGGCGGGTAACCAGTATCCGTGCCCGCCCCACCCCGTTGACATCCCTACATGTGTATCTCCGCCTAGAAGCCTGCCAGGAGCCGCTCCTTGTCCGTGCCTTCTTGCACCGTCGACCACTCCCCGCCCTCGTCGGCACCCGGGTGTTACAATGACCCCACTCAACAACCAGAAACTTCCACTTCTCAACATGATACAGTTCAAAAATCTTGGTACTTCAAGAATTATCATCCACAAGATCAGATCATTGGAAACCCCAATGACGAGCTAAGAACCAGATCAACCTTTAGAGAACAAGACACTTCTGCACTAGTTTCTAAGTTGGAACCAAAGACAGTAGACGAGGCTCTGCTGGACGATGGTTGGATTCTAGTTATGCAAGAAGAACTCAATCAGTTTGAAAGAAGTGATGTTTGGACTCTGGTTTCACTGCCCAAAGACAAATCAGTGATTGGAACAAAGTGGGTTTACAGAAACAAACTTGATGAAAATGGTAAGGTAATCAGAAACAAAGCAAGACTTGTTGCTCAAGGTTTCTCTCAAGAAGAATGTATAGATTATAACGAAACCTTTGCACCTGTTGCTAGATTAGAAGCTATTAGAATTCTACTTTCATTCGCTGCACATCATAGTATTATGCTTTTTCAGATGGATGTTAAGAGCGTTTTTCTAAATGGCTTTATTAATGAAGAAGTCTATGTTATGCAACCTCCGGGTTTTGAGTGTGAAACCCATCCTGAACATGTATATAAGCTTAAGAAAGCTTTGTACGGTCTTAAGCAAGCTCCTAGAGCTTGGTATGATAGACTAACTTCCTTTCTTATGGAAAATGGATTCAATTGAGGAAAGGTTGATACAACCTTATTTAGAAAATCCATTAAGTCTAATTTCATAATTGTACAGATATATGTTGATGATATTATTTTTGGTAGTACTAATGAGTCTCCGTGCAAAGAATTATCTAAGTTAATGGAGAAAGAGTTTGAAATGAGCATGATGGGAGAACTCAAATTCTTACTTGGACTTCAAGTAAAACAAACCATGGACGAGGTGCTCATCCACCAAACTAAGTATACAAAAGAACTTCTGAAGAAGTTTAAGATGGATGACTGTAAACCAATGAATACTCCTATGCACCCCACTTCCATATTGAACAAAGATGATAAAGAGAAAAAGGTAGACCAAAAGGTATACAGAGGTATGATAGGATCTCTCTTATATCTTATTGCGTCTAGACCTGATATTATGTTCAGTGTATGTTTATGTGCTCGATTTCAATCTAATCATAGAGAATCTCACTTATCAGCAGTTATGAGAATCTTTAGATATTCAAAAGGTACTACCAATCTTGGTTTATGCTTTACGAAAAATGAAGATTACAGATTAGTTGGTTTCTATGATGCTGACTATGTTGGAGATAGAATTGAAAGAAAAAGCACTAGTGGAGGATGTCACTTCATTGGAGCTAATTTTGTCTCATGGTCAAGCAAAAGGCAAAGTACTATTACTTTATCAACTGCTGAAGCTGGGTATATATCAGCTGCAAGTTGCTGATCACAATTTCTCTGGATCAAACATCAATTGGAGGACTATAATGTATTTGTAAGTAGTATTCTGCTTATGTGTGATAATACTGCTGCAATAAATCTATCTAAGAATCCAATTTTGCATTCTAGAGCTAAGCACATAGAGATTAAACATTATTTTATTAGGGATTATGTGCAAAAAGGTGTGATCGAATTTCAATTTGTAGATACTGACCATCAATGGGCAGATATCTTTACTAAACCTCTTGCAGAGGACAGATATATCTTTATTAGGAAGCATCTTAATATGATATGTGTGGATTATTTTAGGCGTCCAGCCTCGAGAAAAATTTGTTTTTCTAATTCTGCGTCTATTACCTATGCTCGTCTAATACATATTTAAAGTTGTGCGTCTATTGCATAATGTATTGCACGTCCCTATGACGCGTCCACTAATACTGATGATCGCGTCCATTGTATAGTTTCAGATGAGTTCACATCTGCCTATGATTAAAAATATTCCTTTTGTGTGTTAATAAATGCATTTATCTTGTCACAAGACAAATTTATCCTTTATTCTCTTTGCTGAGTTAGTACTTCCATCAATCCCATCAAGACCTTTTTATGGTCCCAAGTTACCAACACCATTTTATCATAATGACATGTCATGTCAAAAGTTTTTTTTTAAAAAAACCTTTGATATTCAAAACTCCTTTAAAAGAAATCTTTTCCCTCTGAGAAAAACTTTACGCTTCCATAACCTCTCAAGTTATCTCTCTCTTTACCTCTCTTTGTTCTCAAACCCTAAATCCTTTGATCACCTACAATGGCTTCTTCAACTTTCAACGTGGACAAACTCAACTTAGCTATAGAACATCATTTCAACCTTACTGTGCTGAAAGACTACAATCTTGACATAAGCAAATATGTCAATGTAACTGGGTGGGAAGGACTCTTCGCGGAGAAAGTCTCAATCTTTCCCAATCTAGTCAGGGATTTCTGGAGAAACATCCAACTGACAGAAACTGACTTCTACTCGACAGCATTAAGAAAGAAGATTACAGTCTCGGAGAAGACTATTGCTGATGCAATCTTCTGTGCTCAAGAAGGTCTAGTCTTCACTGAGTCATGGGAATAAGACTTGAGTGGCTCTGAGACTATAGAAGTATGTCTCATGAAAGAGGACACTGTCAGGACTCACTCTTGGAAGGCAGTTGAAATGAAGGACATCGTTCGTATCCTTCACCAGCTTCTCAACAAGGTGGTGCTTCACAAGGTTGGATCAAAGGACAACCTCTCATCTCTTCACAAATTCTATCTCTGCCATCTTCTCACAGAAACAAGAATCAATCTTCCAAGAATCCTTTATGGAAGATTCAGAGACGTAGTGATGAACAAGAAAAGACTCTCTGCACTTCCTTTCTGCCATCTTCTCTCAAAGATTTTCAAGGCTCAAGGAGTACGTGAGTTTCTTGCTGCTAAGTCTCCGGAGGAGCAAGCTAGGTTATTGACTGACAAACCAATGTCTGTTGCAGACTTTGGAAAGATGAACATAGCCAACATGAACCTCAGCACCTATGTTGCTGTTGCAATGGCCAAGACTGAGGAATTAATGATGGCTAAAGAAGAAATGGTTGAACAGAATAATGCTGAAGTCCTAGGGGTAAAAAGGGTAACCAGGAAGAAGACCACTGCTACAAGGAAGCCTGCCCCCAAGAGGCCAGCAAGTGGGATTGCTATCAGGGAGCCTTCTGATGCCCCTGCTGCAAAGATGCCAAGAAAAATTATCCTCTCTCATAATGAAGATGAGGAAGTTGATGAGGATAGCATTCCTATCAGTTATATCCTAAAGAAGCAGAAGACCTCTGCTACTGCTGCTGAGGCCGTTGTGCCTGTTCCATCAATTGTACCAACTAAACCAAGGAGGCAACCAGCTAGAAAAGCTAGGTCAACTAAAACTCCTAAGGTAACCATATCTGCTAATGATCCTATTCAATTAGTAGTAGATGACCTAGTGTCTAGTTTAGAAACTAGGATAGATGATATACCCGTCCCTTCTTCTAATGATGTATACATTCCCACACCTCTTTCACCCCAACCAACACAAACAACCACTTCACAAGCCGATGATAACTGGTTAAATCAACCAGTTGATGACATTTCCCCTGGTGCACCTTTCCCCAAACCTCTGAGAACCCTATTTCCTTCCCTCACGCCAACTTTTGTTTTTTACAATGGCAAATCTGAGGATTGGGCCAAAGTAAAAAGGGAATGGAAAATTCTGTTTCATTCTCACCAATATGAACCAGAACACATTCTAGACAGATGGTATCCTCTACCTGAATATGAGGAAGAAGTTAGCCAATCCGTTGAACCCCTCAACTTACCTCACCCTGAGTGTCAATCAACCAAGACCGTGCCTTCTCAAATACACAATGATTTAGGGCCTTTAGTCACTCACCTACGCTTAACCAAATCCTCCCCCCCCCCAAAGAAAATATACCTAAATCTTGTCAAAACTCCTCCATTCATACCACTCACTGATGGAGTTGAGAGACACATTACACCCGTCTGGGAGACTGACCACAAGAGGAAAAATCTTCCTACTTTACCTAAGAAAAGAGCAAGATCATCTAAGCATGTCCCCATGATCATGCCAAGGGAAACAAAATGGATGTCCTTTGAGCATCCCATAGTCTATGGGAGGGCTGCTAATTTGTTTCTGGATCAACTCTGCTATGATATGCTGAAATGGGAGTTCAGCCAAATCAGAGCTGATAGAGCTGCCAATTTTGTCCCTCCATCCTGGCTGAGGCATAAAGAAGCAACCAGAATCAGAATCAAGCCCTACAAGATCTGTCCGAGATTGCCAACACTGGATCTTAATAAGGACAAGGACATGAAGAACAGAAGATTCAAGGGAGTAATGCCTGAAGCTGAGTCAGCACTGCTCGATCTTGATCAAGAGACTTTGACTACTCAATGTTGGATTTCCTTCTAAATATTGAATCCATTGAGTTGATCAATGAGCACAGAGCTGCTGAATTCTGAAAGTCTCACATAATTCACTGCACCAGAGAGGCATCTTCCTCTGGTTTGTCTGAAGAAGAAAAGGAAGATATTCCAAAGGTCAGAGGAAAGTGTGGACTCTCACACTTTAGGTATATGATATATAAAGACCTCCGGGGACTTCCAATCAACAACAGGAATATGGAATTTATCTACCCTGTTAGATGGGCAAAGGAGATCATAGTAAAACCCAAACCTACTCCAAAGCTTATCTCAGATGAACTTGTTGCTGAGGAAATTGGGCAAATTGTCATTGCTGATAATTTAGAAAATTCTGCTGAATCCTGTCATCAACAAAGCTCATCAGAAAAACAATCTTCTCAACCTTTGGCACTAGTTGTAATGCACCCTGAAGATTAGTCAAGAACTGAGAACTTTTCAAGAATCTGCAGAAAGCTCAAGGCAACAGACTCTGTCATCTAATATTGAAGAAGTTCTTGGAAAACTGGTTGATGAAAGGGTTGGCAAGTTGGTAGATGAGAAGGTTAAAAAGATAGCTGAAAAGATCAAGGAGGATGTTCATCAGCAGGTTCAAACCTCAATGGCTCCAACCTTAGAGGTTGTGAATAAAATGCTTGAATTTCTCATGGACTTCAAGAAGTGTCAAACTCAGAACCCTCCTCCTCCACCACCTCTATCTGCTTAGCCTTTATTTTTCTTCTTCTTTTGTACTGACAATGATGATCCCCTTCTTTTACCTTTCTGGCTGATGACAAAAAAGGGGAGAAAGGAAAAGAAAGAGAATTATATATATAAAGTCAGTTGTTGAAAAGCTCTTATGTGTTTAGGGTTATATATATATAAAGTCAGTTGTTGAAAAGCTCTTATGTGTTTGCATTTGCATATTCTCTTCTACTTGATAAATTGCTCTGCTTTACTTATGTTTACTCATTTGCTTTGATATATGCTGCTCTGATACTTGTGTTTATATATATTCTAAGAATAATAAGCGGTTGCACCTATCTGTTAGCTTATAAGTCTGCTTAAGTATTTGAATGCTTTGTCTTAGGGGGAGCCCTGCAAGCTCTCGTAGACTTTGCTTTTCAAATTTAATTAGTTTTGTCATCATCAAAAAGGGGAAGATTGTTGGAACCAGAGTGGTTTTGGATTTAATAATCTCTAAGTTTTGATGCTAACAAAAGGATTAAATTTGCTTGGCAAAGTGTTAGTTGAGATCTAACATGTGCTTTCAGTTATGCAAGTATATTCACATATAAGAAACATGGGATGTTTCAATTGAAAAATACGCGTCCACCCCTGTAGACGGACTGCTCAAATATTTTGGTAAAGTTATTTAGTTATTTGATTAAGTAGACTGGCTTTCTTTAGTAGACGAGGCTATAAATATTTGCTAGATGAATACCTAAATAACTTGTTAGGTACACCAAGTCCAAAGACTTGAAAATAAGCACGTCCATCTTACCACGTAAGCATACGGAAGTAATTAGTTGAAGAAAATGAACTAAAACACAAAGTAATCTAGTAGACGAGCTCTATACGCCACGTCACTAGACGGAGATCTTTATAACTCATTAAGGAATAGCAAGTCTGAAGACTTGATAGATAAAAGGATATGCCACGTCATCAGACGAGCTAAGTAAAATATAGAATAGACTTAGACTCTCATATGAATGAGTAGACGGAGTTTCTTTTTAGACGAGCTCCATCTTTGATTGAATTAAATGCAATCTGAATCTCTTATATTTATTTCAAATGATTGATATTTATTTCAATAGAATATTTGTTCTTCACATTTGTTTTATCTGCTTTAATATTTTACCTTGTTGTAAAAGAAACATAGTACAATCAAGAAATACAAAAAGCAGAATCGTACAAATAAGATACTGCAAAACGATTTGTACGATGACAACTTTATGACTGAAAAAGATGAATTATACACAAAGAAGGAACAACAAGTACTCAAGCTGCAATACTCAGAGGAGTGAACCTCCAAATTCATGCTATCTCGATAACCAAGAGCACTATTCAGCATTGCTACAATCAGGCTATCGGTCACAACGGATATCATGCATTAAATGTTATCTCTAAACGGGATTATTCAAAGTAACCGTTGAAGAAATACAAGTGAAGAAGAAGATCACTATAAATTGAAGACCTCGTATACTGAAGAATAACTCTTGCCTGCACAATCTTGCTAGCTGAACTTTTGTCATTTGATAATCATTCATTTCATTATTCTTTTGAGAGCAAGAGTCAGTATTCATTAGTTTGAATATTGTTGTAATATTCAACTGATCTTAAACTGTCATATTCTCACACATAGTGAGTTAAGAAGATCAAACATTAAATCTCTTTGTTAGAGTTAGAGCCTGAAGAGGCTTGGTAAGAAATGAATACTTGTAGCCTGGAAAGGTGTTGAATACTTGTTTGTAAACTATTTGAAGAAATAGTGGAAAAATCCTTCAAGTCGAAGGGACTGGACGTAGATCTTGGTTGGAAGAGTGTGAACCAGGATAAAATCTCTTGCATGAATCTTCTATCCCTAAACTCTTCAGTTTTATTTGCTTATACTAACTGTGGGGTTTTAATATTGCTTTTGTTAAAGTTTTTTAAAAAGGATCTTTGTCTTTGTGTGGGCTTCTGTTTCATATCTCTTTGAGTGCAAAAATTGTTTTAAAGGTTGTTTTCAAAAATTATTAACAAACACAATTCAACCCCCCTTCTTGTGTTTGCCTGTGTCAACTTCATCCTTAAGACTTGATTACTTCTAAAAATGTTCTGACGGGATCCCCATCTCCTACGAATATATCGACTTGATAGTCTTCGTCTTCTTGGAGTATTCTGGTTAAATATTTTGATTTTTTGGAGGGAGCTTGAGCTCGACCTCCTATGGAGGGAGCTCGAAGGCCCTTCAAAACTTGTTTTGGTCGACAGAGCTGGAAGTCTCAACCTGACTTAGTTAAGGGAACTCGAGGTCTCTAACTTGTTTCTGTCTTGATCTGATTTGTATATTTTCCATTGCTCTATTTCCAAAGAAACCCGCGTGTTTTCTTAATCCTCTGAGGTTTAACCGTGCTTTAATAGTTCCCAAAGAGACCTAACCGAGCTTGATTTCCTGAGCTTTCTACTAACAAAGATAAGGCTTCTTTTCTTTGAACTGCTTTGCTCTTGGGCAAATTTGATTTTAATTTATAAGAGTCTGCACTACTGCATCCGATTTTATTTTCCTTGGCCTCACTCAAGGTCTTTTGTTTAATAAGTTTCTTGAACCATTCTTGTTAAGTCATAAAGCGTCTGACTCGTCATGCGTCTGACTCACACTCCTGTGGGCCTTGTGTGTTTTGTTGAACTCAAACATTAAGTAATTGATTTTACATTGAACCATATGAACGTTGCTAATCATCTACTTGCGTTGTTTAGCCAAAGCTTTCTATCATAGCAGGACAAATCAACAAAAGATTATGAAAGAATCAAAAAGTTGCATACAAGCATTTGAAGTATACTGCGTTTGAATTCTAACTCACTGAAGCCTACATCAACATCTCTTAGACTTATCAAACTCTGAACAAGCAGTAGTATCGAAGCAGTATCAAAGCAAAGCAATCAGTGATTGTTATCTTCATTGAAAGCTAAAGGAAAAGGACTTATTTGATCATGAGTAAATGAAAGAGTAGAAAATGTCAAGCAATACTCTTATGAAAAGGTTATTCGTTCTTACTTGACTGGCTATGCTGAAGACCAAAGAAGCATGAAGTCATCAGTCAGAGTAATGTTCAAAGTATTCAAAGAATGCAAACACTATCTTTTGAAGTAAGTTGAAAGAAGAAGAATGATCAAGATTACAGATCATAAAATCTCACTTCCACGAAGCGTCTATCTCTCTTAGTATGCGTCTAAGCCTCTGACAAAATCAGAACCAATCTTCTGTCAGATTAACGTGTTTGATTCAAAAGATATTCAAACATCCACAAGCTTAGAAGATGTGGAACACCAAGTCACTTCTGTGATATTGAAGCACGCGCCAAGGAGAAAAGTTCTCTATGAAGAAATCACTTAATCTCCGATTATTCAATGTTAAGAGTCATTTGAAATATAGTTAATTAAACTTGAAAGAAGATTATTAATATATTTCTTATCTTTAATTGAAATCCGAGAAAGGAGAAAAGATAAAAGTGCAAAGCTACAGAAAAGCATTCCTTATGTTTGTAAAAGAAAAGCTACTTTATCCGAGCCTTTATAAGTGTTACACAAATAAGGAAAGAACGTTGCCCGTAGCCAGTAAAGCATATCTGCTATACTCAGATGTCAACAAGGAATCTTCAACGTTCTTCAAAGCATTATTATCAAGTCAGAACAACTATTTCTCAAAGGACAAAGCTGAAGACTCTCAAATGCATCTCAACGGATCTTTTTTATCAAGTATAAATAGAAGAAGTCGAAGACTAAACAACAAGTGATGTGATACAGTGATAAACAACCAGAGAAATTACTCATCAACTGAAAAGCTATATTACTCAAAGTACATTGCTCATCTTAATATATCGATAGCTGAAAGCTCTCATCATTCGTATATCTTCTTCACACTCTGAATACCATTTGAAGAAAAACTCATCTGTAACTCACCAAGTTCTAGATTCATATCCACTCTCTTTAGTGTTTAAAGATTGGTTGGATTGCTTTGTAACTTTGAAGCTGTGCTTCAAAACTCTCTCAAAACTCTCTGTGCCTGAAGAGTCTTGTTTCAAGAATACTTGTTGAGCCTGAAGAGGTTAGGTGTGCAAACAATACTTGTGTTTGAGCTTGGAGAGGCTAGGTGTGCAAATAATACTCGTCTGTAACCTTGATCAGTTATAGTGTTAAAACTTGGTTAAGCCAAGGACTGGATGTAGCCCAATGTTTGTGGGTGAACCAAGATAAATCTTTGAGTATACTCTCTCCCTATCTTTTACTTTGTTATTCAGTTTGTTTAACTGTTTTAAGTAATTAACTTGGGTGTGTTATATAGTTGCTAATCAGTGTGTTGTAAAAGGCATATGTCCTAGGAGCCACTTTCATTCACTGATTTTGTTTTGTGCTTCTTAAACTCTGATTTTCTAAAACACTATTCAACCCCCCTTCTAGTGTTGTTTTGTGCCATTTCAATTCTGCCCCTAAGCACTTTTTTTTTACTACTACCCCGAGCATGTCTTTTAGTGATCTCGGGGTGGGCTTTGGCTTGACCTTCTTTCAATTAATTTGAGGGGAAGCTTTGGCTCGTCCACCTTTTAGTCAGTTCGAAAGGGAACTTTGACTCGTCCTCTGTATTTTTATTCGACGGGGAGCTTTGGCTCGTCCACCTCTCTTCACTTTATTTTTAAGAAGACTTTTATTGCTTTCATCTTTGAGAAGGAGCCTTTGCTTGACTTCCTTACCTTTATTCGGGAATGGGTCATTTCGACTTCCTCACCTTGATTTATTTCACTGCAAAGCAGTTCGAGAAAGGGTCATATGTACTCCTCACCTTCATTTATTTTGCTGCAAAGCAGTTCGGGAAAGGGTCATTTTGACTTCATCACCTGAATTTATTTGGTTGCGAAGCATTTCGAGAATTTCAACCTTAAGTATTTGCTGCGAAGCAGTTTGGGAATTTCAACCTTAATTTATTTTTACGCAGATTTGAGCCCGACTTGTCTTCATGCGAGCTTGAGCTCGGCTTGTCTTCATATGAGCTTGTGCTAGACTTTTTTTTCATGCAGTATGTTATGAATATCCTTGTGTCGACGTTGTAGGTCGGGTTTGTTGAGTTATTTCCTGAAGCATTTCAAAATGTGCAATACTTACATGTCTAAGTGTTATTGATGAGCAGTTAATGTTATTTAAGGAATAATGAAGAACAGTTACGACATCATTGATGAGCATAATAATAAGCATTTAGGATTGGGCATAAGACCCCAATGATGATTTTTTTTATACAATAAGAACCTCATGATAATAAATGGTTTAATGTTTTTTTTTTTGGAAAAGGCAAAAGATATATTTATGAGAGTACAATGGGTACTCTAGAACCCATATACAAGTATGTTGAAACCAACATAATAACAAAATCCAGAGTTCAAAATGACCTATTTAGCAAAACAACTAAGTGGATGAATACACCAATCTGAAAAGGAATACAAATAACCATGATCAGAAGCTGAATACCATCTCCAAGAGAGCATTTTCACTCTATCCAACAAATAAAAAATAATGCCGTTACGAAGCTCCCAAATATACCAAACTGCAGCATGCCACGAAAGTAAACAGCCACCACTACTCCCCTGCCTTCGAAGACCATCACCAAAAATGACAATCAAATGGATAATAGTATCTGGTGGAGGAAAGTCAGCACCTAGCCAAAGTAGTATCCAACTCCACAGTGCATTAGTAAAGGAGCATTGCAAGAAGAGATGACTAGCAGTTTCAACTTTTAGAGGTGCAGGACTTTTCCAGTTTGATTTAAAAGTTGTTTCATCTAATACCGAGAGCTGCTCAAGCTGAAAAGACTTAGAAATAAGGAATTCGTAAGTAGATTTTACATTAAAATCCCCGGAAGGATGTAATTTCCAAACCCATCTATCCTCCCTTTGATTGAGCGTAACCGAATTCAGAGTATTTTGAAACTCCACTAAGATCTCCTCCTCCCAAGCAAAAGACCTTCTCCACTTGAAGTCCCAAGTCCAAACAGTGCAATTCAGTGATTGTAGCACTAGAAACTAAGATAGACCTCTCTACTATATCCAGAAAAAGAATAAAGTTTTACAAAAGTAATGATGGCTTTATAGTTGGCAAACAGATCCCACATTATGGCAACCAATATTTTGTCTCATCTCAAGATTGAATAAGGAAGTAGCTGCTGACTTCTACTCTGTGCTTTGTTTGGTTGCATAGAAGAAAGTGAGAAGAAAGAAAGAGATGAGAAAGAAAGGGGGAAGAAATGAGAAAGAAAGTAGATTTTTATATTGTTTGGTATGAGAGAAAAATGAAAGAAAGATAAGAGAAATAGATGTTTTCTCTCATCTCTCTTTTGTTTGGTTGGGTAGAAAAGAAGAAGAGAAATAATATTATTTTTAAAAAGACAAGAATGTCCCTAAAAGGAGGATAGAAGAAATAAATATTGTGTATTTTAGGGGTATAGATAGAAATACACACCTCTTTTCCACATTTCTCTCCTCTTTCTCCTCATATTTGGAGAGAAACAAAAAGCGGTGGGTCCCACCACTTTTTATTTCTCTCCTCTCTCTTTCTCCTATCTACCAAATAAGAGAAACAGCCAATTTCTCATCTCTTTCTCTCTTCCCTCTTTTTCTCTTCTCTTTTTCTATCATACCAAACATAGTGTAAATACTCGAATTAATTCAGACAACTAGCTTCCTAATTTGTTCACATGCTAATAATGTAGACTATGAAGTATCAATTCCAATCAATTTGATTAAACTATTCTTAAGATCAATGAGTCACCAACCACAGGTTTGCATTATTAAAACTAACTTGAGATAATATTTTGGAAAGACATTAATGCCATGTCAGGGAAGTATGGTTTAGAACACTAATTAGTAAATCAATAGAACAATATCACCTGGATTTTTGTGAGGAGCTTGACGTCCTTCAATGGATATGATCCAACTTGTGAACTTCAGTCTTCAAATGAAATAATAGTCTTTAATTCTGGCATAATCAATCAGACAAAATTGTTGACACTAACTTTGGCTGTCCTTAGTCTTGTTCTCATAGCAACTTTAGTCACAATGCCCAAGATATGAATTTTTCACATTCTATCAACTTGTGCCCATGCTAATATTAAAGAAGGGCTGAACTTATCTCTGTAAAGGTAGAGAAAAGCCAGCTCTTCCAAACCACCTCCAAGCTGCCTATAGCTTACAAGTACTGGAAGAGAAAAAAATAATATCCTGAACCAGTTCCAACATATCCCCTTCTTTTTTATTCCCTGCAGTTGTTCTTAAACAATGATAAGGAATAACATGTTTTGCAAGAAAACGAAACACATGGGAGTTTGAAACTTTATCATGGTTACTGTTGAAAGTATTATAGAAGGTAACAGTTGAGACTAATGAGTTAAAGAATTTTGTGAAGTCAAACTTTGATATGTATTAGACTGTGGTTTGTGTACAGTAAAACCACAAAGATCTTAAAAGGATATATTACAGAATATTTAAAAACATCACAATAGGCATGATTGGGTTTAAAAGATGTACAAATACCTCCTGTGCATCAATTACTCTTAGTGTGTGTTTGGATGGGGTATTTCAAAATTCTAAGAAATTTGAAATACCCCATAAAATACCCCATAAAATCTCTTTATTTCTAAAATCCATCATATTTAATATCCAAACAAAGTATTTTAGAGTGAAGTATTTTAATTACCCTCTTAAAATACTTCACCCTTTACAAATACCCCATACATGATTAATTTCAAGGACGACACTTCCACTTACAAGGATGCAAGATGCAAATCTGTCTTAGTTACCAATCTTTGAATGACAGCCCCTATCCCAAGTGGTTTCTTCAAGGGAAATCACAAAAAATTATAGAAGTTATAGCCCCCGTAAGATCATATTTAGTCAAGGATAACATCATAAATCTACTTCATTTGCATGAATGTGATGAATTCCTTTAACTTGCTTTTTCTTCCTACTTCATGATGAGTGTGATGGAAAAGATAAATGATATTATTATACACCTTAAAAACCATCAGGACGAAGAAAGATAAAGAAATGGAAACTTTCCAATTTACATCAAGTTCTCAGATACTATATTGAGCAATCGAAGGAATAACCAAAGCAATATTGTTCCGTCCAAATATCTCATACGAGAGATACTCGGCCGAAAAAAGTCTAGTGGGTTTGTTTTGAAGTTAGCTTGACAGAACGTGAATTCTGCTCCTACGTATCCAAATGGGAATCAAAGCAAACGTAGTTCTAAGTGAGGGGGTTGGACCCCTATTTATAGAGATGTTTTAGTATAACAGTTTGGGTAGGACTGTTATTGAGATCCTATTTGTTAGGATCGGATTGTTATTGCAGTTAGACAATGATAAGGATAAGGCTCCGAGTTATACGGAGAGATATTTGGACCAGCGAGATATTCGGCCCGATCGGTTGTATTTGGATAGCTCGGGGCCGAGATATCTTCATCCGTGGCCTGCTGTGGAATAAGCCCGAGTAGTTGTCCTCGGGTGTTGAGTGTATTAATAGGTCTTCGGCTTTATGGGAGTTCGGGTGAATGTTCACTTACGAGAATGAGCTCGGTCATATTGACAATCCTCGGCCTTATATCTTCGGCCGGTACACAAGCCCCCCGAGCTCCGAGCTTAAATAAGCGAAAGAGCTGATAAGTATGAAACCGAGCTTATTCTTCGGCCACACAAACTTCCGCATTCCCAGCTGTCATTTCAATCAAATCTTTCCTCTTTGTCAGAGAAGGCAATCATTCCCCCCTAATACTTCTGCGGCACGCTTTAGGTAAGAAACCCTAGAGCTCCGCGCCCATTTAATGAGGGGAAAATCAAAAGTCGTGTCTTTGGGCTTGATGGAACGTGGGCCGTTGATCGTGTCATCAACTGCAGCTACAAATATCCCCTCCGACTCCAACTCCCTTCTACCTTGCTTATCCTCCTTTACCCTTCACCTTCATCTTCCAAGCTTCTGCCATCATTCCTCTGCCTGTCATTCTCCAGGTACGCTCAGTCTCCTTCCTTCCTTCGTGCTTCTAAGTTTAATTTCTGCTTACCAGATATGAGTTCGTCCATGTCCTCTGAGTCAAATACCTCGCCTCTAATTGAGCGCGAGGTTTCCCCCATTGGGGGTTCTCCTTCCACTTCTTCGATTCCTTCACAGGAATTGAACATCGGAGAAGGGGAAGCGTCCTCCTCCGGGTCGTCTTCCCCTGGGTCTGATTCCTCTGGGACTGATTCTAAGTCCGGCTCTCCCTCTCCCCAAGTCTCCAAACCCGCCGCTCGCAAACAACGCCTAAGGGTTCCAAAAAACCCTGTCCCCGATATTACCCTTCCTGGGTATACCTGGGTTAAAGGCGAGGTTGGGACCTTTTTCTCTGACTTCCAGACTCCAGAATCAATTGATCAACTTCGGTCCCAAATTAATATCTCGGCGTCTGGAGACGAGTCTGAGTTTATTTGTTCTCCATGCTCGGGTACCGAGTGCGTCTTTCTCAGGGCTCGTCCTTCCGAGCCCCCCTTTACATACATGTACAAAACATTATTTGATAAGCTACGTGTGTCTCTTCCTTTCACCGAGTTTGAGTGTGACGTTCTGAGAACCATGAACGTCGCACCTACTCAGCTCCATCCCAACAGTTGGGCTTTTATGAAAGTCTTTCAAATCCTATGTAAATACCTCGGGATGGAGCCCACCAGTCCAAATTTTTTGTATTTTTACCAAACAAGGTTTGGTTAGAAAATGGGATGGATTTCCCTAAATGGGCTGAACCGGAGAGGACTGCTTAGTCTATACACATCGTCGTATAAAGATTTCAAAGTCGGCTTCTTCCGAGTTCGTCCCTCGGGCTCTCACTCCTCCCACTTTTTTGACGATGATAACTGCGCCAAGTTTCCTTTATACTGGCAATCGTCCCCCACAAAATTCGTTGGCTTTGAGTACCAATCCCTTCCGGCCGAGGATAGGCGGGATATAGACATACTAGAAAAACTTCCTCGGCCCCTCCATTGTGGACGCCTTCTGAAACTCCCCTTCTCATCTACTCCGAGAACTGACCTGAAAAGTAAGTGCTCGGCTTTTGAGTTTTTGAATCTTTTCTGTATGTGTTGCTGTACTAACAACTCTTTCTTTTTGGCAGTCATTATGGGGAAATTCGACTTCTCAAAGGTTGTAAAGGCTGCTGCAAAAGAGGGTCAGGGTCCCTCCTCAACTGAGAAGAAGAAGAAAAGACCTCCTCCCACCAAGACCTCTGCGAAGGGAACTTCATCATCCGCCCCTCAAAAAAGAAAGAGGGTAGAGGTTGTAGTTGACACCGAAGATTCTCCCCCTCCTCGCCCAAGTCCCCCACACCCTACTACTCAGGAGACAGGAACCGCGGGGTGACAACAACCCCCTCCCTCCACCGAGCTGAAATGGTACAACACTTCTCTAAAGGCGGGGACCTCATCCCTCTGGGGTGAAGACTTCAACCCCTACTCGAACTTCCTAAAGCCCGCTGATCTCCGATTAATCAGGCAACAAGGGGCTCTGTCTAGCATGGAGGCCCTCTCGGCCTACTGCATCCGAGCTGCTGCTCTAGCCCGCTTTTGTAGCCGAGATTTAGTGGAGATTGAGAGGAAATCCCGGCATCTGGAAGCTGAACTTGCTTCTATTGAGAAGCTGAAGGGGGATTTTGCCCGGACCTCCACGGAGCGTGACGAGCTGGCCAAGGCCAATAATCTCCTGAATACTACCATTACCGAGCTGAATGACCAGAACTCCGAGCTTAACTCCCAAGCAAAATTTGCTGAGGAGAATAAAGCTCGGGCTGAAAAGGGTAGAGCTCGCGCTGAAGAAGAGCTCAAGAAGGCTCAAGCTGAAATCGAGCAACTTAAGGCTGCCCTGGAGGCCGAGACTAAGGCTAGTATGGAGATTCATGAGGATCTGAAAGAGGCCACTGAGTGCATTCTTGTCAAGCATCGGAAAGGTTTCGCAAAGGCCATTGCTCAAGTTGAAATTCTCGCTCCGGGGGTTGATATCTCGGGCGCCGATGTAACTAAAGAGGTGCATAATGGGGAACTTCTTCCCATCATTCCCGAAGAGGAAGAGGAGGCGGAAGGGGGGGAAGATTCTCCCGAGGATCACATCGACGCCGAAGAGGGCCCTAGGGACGAATAACTGTATTTTTATTTTTCGTACCTCTGTAATGGACTTTTCCCCTTGTAATCCTTGTTAAAAAATTATTTCCGCATTTTGATGACTTCCTCTTACTTTTATACAATTTGTTCGTCCGAGATATTCTTTGAATTCCTTTCATGATTTAATCCATTAAAAAAGGATGTCAACTGGGAGAATAGCAGTCTTCTGGATTCAATTGATGCTTGTATCCGATTTTTCCTAATAATTTCAAGGCTCGAACTCGGCCTTAATAATTTAATAACTCGAACTCGACTTTTCGCAATTTAAATGGCTCGAACTCGGCCTTTAGGCTCAAACTTGGCCCTTAAAAATTTCAATGGCTCGAACTCGGCCTTTACGATTTAAATGGCTCGAACTCGGCCTTTAGTAATTTAGTGGCTTGTACTCGGCCTTTCACAATTTAAATGGCTCGAACTCGGCCTTTAGGCTCAAACTTGGCCTTTAACAATTTCAATGGCTCGATCTCGGCCTTTAATAATTTAGTGGCTCGTACTCGGCCTCCAGGCTCAAACTTGGCCGTTAACAATTTCAATGGCTCGAACTCGGCCTTTAATAATTTAGTGGCTCGTACTCGACCTTCAGGCTCAAACTCGGCCGTTAATAATTTAAATGGCTCGAACTCGGCCTTTAATAATTTAGTGGCTCGTACTCGGCCTTCAGGCTCAAACTTGGCCGTTAACAATTTCAATGGCTCGTACTCGGCCTTTAGGCTCAAACTTGGCCTTAAATAATTTAAACGGCTCGTACTCGGCCTTTAGGCTCAAACTTGGCCTTAAATAATTTAAACGGCTCGTACTCGGCCTTTAGGCTCAAACTTGGCCTTAAATAATTTAATGGCTCGTACTCGGCCTTTAGGCTCAAACTTGGCCTTAAATAATTCGGGGGTTTGCCAGCTACCGAGTTGACAGCCCGAATAACCCACAGGTGTTTTCTCCGAGCTGAACTTGTCGTGCCTCCTCCCGCAAATCCACCTGAAATAATGTTTGTTACACCTCGGACAGTATTATCCTCCTCCATCCTTTCATTCTGATCTTCCCTATTTTCTGCTCTATCATTATTTTGCCGACCGCCACCCCTTCCAGGGCTTTGACCACCTCCTCTTCTTCTATCTCTGCCACGCCCTTCACCATTGTTGTGATTTCTCCGAACGAAATCATTCAGATGACCATCTTGCACTAACTCTTCAATCTTGTCACGCAGGACCTAGCACTCCTCGGTGGTATGCCCGTAGTTACAATGGTACCGACAATGCTTCTGTCTATCAACATTCTGGGGCGTGTGGCCACGGTTGGGGAGCTGCAAAAGTTCTGCGTTGTAGGCTTCCTCAAATACCCGAGCTCGATTGGTGTTGAGGGGGGTATAGTGTTCATACTTTGGCCCCCTAAGCTCAGATGTGTTTTTGAATTTCTGATTGTCACCTCCAGCCCTCCTCTTCTCTCTCCCTTCTCGTCTATCGGAATTATCGGTTCTTTCTCTTTTCTTAGACTCTTCTATTTCCTCCATATTAATGAATCCGACAGATTTTCTCCTCAACTCATCCATACTGGATGGAGGCTTCCGAGCTAGGTGTCTGGCGAAAGGGCCAGGCCGTAATCCGGTCAAGATAGCATGTAGTGCGACATCAGTACTGAGATTCCGGATGAGGATAGTCTCTTTGATGAACTTGGCCATAAAATCACGCAGAGACTCGTTTTTTCCTTGCTTAAAATTTACCAATGAGGCCGAGGTTTTTTGATGAGCTCGGCTCGTGGCAAACTGAGCATTGAATTTAGTCATAAACGTGTCAAAGGAGTCAACTGATGCTGGCGGTAGCTGAGTATACCAGCTTAATGCAGCATCTTTCAGAGTAGTAGGGAAGACTTTACACATGACAGCATCATCGTCGGTAAAGAGGTATATTTGAGTAGTGAAGGCATCTAAATGACGTTCCGGGTCCGAGGTGCCATCATACCTGTCAATATTTATTGGTTTGTAGTTGGTTGGTAGAGGAACCTCCATGATGGCGTTGGTGAAGGGATGTCCCTTTCATTAGGCCTATTTGCCTGGAGTGAAAGTTCAGGGGCCTGCCTAGGAAATTCCTCCTCGCCTCTTCGGTCAACATGGTGAGAAACACGGGGTTGTGGGATTCCTTCTTCTCTGCGCGTGTTTCTGGATCCTTCATTCTCGGCTGTCCGACGCGCTCTCTCATGAGGAGAAGAGGCAGACCGTTCTCTGCTTTGTTCTCGTTCACGACGACTGTTCTGCTGAAGAATCTCCTCATTCTCCCTTCTCAGCATTGCCACTTGTGCGAGAAGTTCTTGAATAATGGGATTGTCGGACGTCATCGCTGGGTTTATGGATCGTTCTCCATTATCCCCATTGTTGGCATTCTCTGGCCCCTCTCTCCTGCAGTTCCCGCTCCTTGTCCTCACCATTGTTTGTGGTATGGGAAAATTTTGCTTCGATTCCCACAGACGGCGCCAAATGTTCCGTCCAAATATCTCAGACGAGAGATACTCAGCCGAAGAAAGTCTAGTGGGTTTGTTTTGGAGTTAGCTTGACAGAACGTGAATTCTGCTCCTACGTATCCAAATGGGAATCAAAGCAAACGTAGTTCTAAGTGAGGGGGTTGGACCCCTATTTATAGAGATGTTTTAGTATAACAGTTTGGGTAGGACTGTTATTGAGATCCTATTTGTTAGGATCAGATTGTTATTGCAGTTAGACAATGATAAAGATAAGGCTCCGAGTTATACGGAGAGATATTTGGACCAGCGAGATATTCGGCCCAGTCAGTTGTGACTGGATAGCTCGGGGCTGAGATATCTTCATCCGTGGCCTGCTGTGGAATAAGCTCGAGTAGTTGTCCTCGGGTGTTGAGTGTATTAATAGGTCTTCGGCTTTATGGGAGTTCGGGTGAATGTCCACTTACGAGAATGAGCTCGGTCGTATTGACAATCCTCGGTCTTATATCTTCGGCCGGTACAAATATCATCTTAGTAGAAGCAGCTGTATTAGAATAGCTTAACATATAAAATGATTGTAATATCTAGTACCAGGTGATATACTGATATATAGTGGGTGGGGAAGCAACTCCCATTACATATATATGTTCCAAACCATTAAAATGACGAGCAGAAGGCACATAACATCTCAGCAAGTGGGCGCCAATTGTTCCGGCTAAGAACAATAATTCTGATAGTATAAAGGGTTGTTGTATTGATTAATGAAATTGAGCACAAGAGCCATGGTAGGCTAGCTTATTACATATGACCTAGGCATAATATAAATCCTAGGCTAATGTGTATGTGAGGGAGGGTGAGTCCCGCTAACGAGGATGAAGATCCTCTTTTTATAGTCTTTTTAGTGAGTCTAACCTAGTTGTCTTCAAGGAATTAAGCCTTAGCTCAACCGATCGAGTTGTCTTCCCCGTGTCCCGAGCCGTCTTTCTTTGTCCTGATCGAGATGTCCTCCTCTTAGGCTGACCGAGTTGTTCTCGTCTAATCCTGATTGGTCTTCATCCTAATTGGGTTTTTCACCCATTCTAAGATTACATGCTCTCCTAATCCTAAGATCGGGTTAACATGGTTTTCCAGATTTTTGGGCTTATAACATTAGGTTATCAAGAATTAAAAGGCTAATAGGCTCAATGGGGCTAACTAGGGAACATGCATTAGGAATTGGTTATTTTTAGGCTAAGTAGTTATTTACAAAGAAACTGCCTAAATCATTTGAAGCAAACACATAATCATGCAAACCAAAAAGAGATTCAATCAAATTCAGGAAAGTGCAACTTGAAAGTGATTTTCACACAATCAAAAACATGTTGGAGGCTCAAAACCTCACCTGGACATTCATGCAAATTATTTGAAAGAGATTCTATCCCTAGTGTGTGCTCCCTATCACCCCAAACTTATCATAAGTCATGCCATCATAACAAAATCTCAAAGTTCAGTTTTCAATTTCACATGGGAATTACTTTTCAAAAACAAAAATTTTTCAGCCTAGGGGGGAATCATCACATATCAATCATGCAAGCAATCTATGCAACATCAATCAAAATCCATCAAACTTGCCAACAAAAGACTCAACACACAAATACTCCTGAGCTTCTCAAATTATTCAGGAGCTTTATTCAAAGAAAAGAAAAAAACTACAACTAGTTCCCTCCCCCACACTTAAAACATGCATTGTCCCCAATGAACAACAGAACTATACAATCAGAGTGAGGGAAAGGAAAAGAGTACTCCCTGATCAAGTGCAGTGTATGCGGAAGCTGCCACCTGGGTCCCATTTCTTGTAGTCTAAGGCCAAAGAGGTAGAGTTCATTTCATGGTCCCATAACTTGCAGCCTTGATATATGAGTAAACACTTGACACTTTTGGTGAACGTGCTCAATGCGGCGGACTCATCACCTTCTCTTGGGTCAAAGACGACCGCTTCATCAACAAAGTCCTCCCAATAGAATGTGGCTTCAATCCCTTGAACTATCGATGGTGCAAAATCTATTTCCTCTGGTGGTTTCGCAGGGGGAGGTGGCGGATAGGTAGGGAGGGCCTCCGGTGCTGCTTCATCTTCTGCACGTTTCTCACCCACTGCACTGTCAAATTTATCACCTGCTAAACATGCAGCAATCTCAACACAAACCACACAATGGTTAGCGTTAGTACAATCAGGACATGCAGAAATATCATTAAAGCCAGAAATAAATGGAAAATTAGAAAGCAAGTCCTCATGGGTGTCCTCAATAGTCTCAGAAAGCAGCTCTATGTGGAATACAGAGTGCTCTTCCACTGGATGTTGCATAGCATCAAATATGTTAAACTTTGCAACTATATCCCCAAACTTCATAGACATGGTCCCATCATCAACATCAATGTTAGTCTTAGCTGTCTTCATGAATGGTCGGCCCAGGATGATTGGTGATTTACTGGAATGTGTCTCTCCTGCCATGTCCAGGATGTAGAAGTCAGCTGGGAATATCAGATCATCAACTTGCACTAGCACATCTTCCACCATTCCCATGGGGTGGGCACTGGTCCTGTTGGCCAATTGAATGGTGAGACCTGTATACTTCAAGGGACCAAGATCAAGGTTGTTAAAGATGGAGGTAGGCATGACATTGATAGAGGCTCCCAAATCCAGCATGCAATTTTCAAACTTCCTATCCCCAATAGTGCATGGAATAGTAAATACGCCTGGATCCTTGCACTTCTGTGGTAATGCCTGAGTAGGGGCTATAACAGCAACTCTTTCTGGTGCAGGCCTAGACTGGATAAGAGCTGAGACATTCATTCCCAAATCAACCCTCTCATTATTCTTCATCTTCCTCTTGTTGGTGCATAGGTCCTTGAAAAATTTTGCATACTTGGGCACTTGCTTGATCACATCCAACAGTGGGATATTAACACCTACCTTTCTTAACACATCAAGGATTTCCTTCTCCTTATCTTCACCACCAATCTTCTTATTATTCTGCAATCTGTGTGGGAATGGGATTGGTGTTTTGTACACTTTCTCAGCTTTAACATCGACTGAAGGCTCAGGAGTTGTCTCAATAGTTTCTTCATCCTTTCCAGAGGTGGCCTCAACAACTTTTCCGGATCTCAGAGATATGGCACTCACATTAGGGTTGGAGGCATTAGGATTTATCACTGGTTGCGCTGGCAGCTGGGTTGTTCTTTGAGCTTGCTTAATGTTATTTATGTCTGTGGCCATCTGTCCAATCTGTGTCCTCAAATCTTGAATGCTAGCACTTGTTTGCTGCTGATACTATGCCTGTGAGGCCTGGAACTGTGCCTGGAACTGTCCCATTTGCTGCTGGAAAAGTGTAGTCATTTGTGCATTCATCTGTGAAGTCAATTGTGAAGTCATTTGCTTGAACATGTCTTCCATTGAAGGTCCAGAAGGTGCAGAAGTGGTCACTGGAGGATTCTGAGGTGCCATCGGTTGTTGTGGGGATGAGTTCCCATACCGCAAATTAGGATGATTACTCCAGCTGGGATGGTACCTATTTGTTGAGAGGTCTGGAGTGCTGTACCTGTTCTGGTTATTGCCTTGATTATATGGATGGACTGCAAAGGCTTGAGGTGATTAAGTAAATGATCCTCCTTGCAGAATGGGGCATGCCTCATATGGGTGCTCAGGAGAACTGCACATGCCACACAACACCGCAGGCTGAACCCTATCCATTGCCAATTTCTCTACCAAAGAAGTGAGCCTATCAATTCTGTCATCACGGTCATGGCTGGAAGTAGAACTGTGGACCTCATGCACTCCTCTTGTCTCAACCGAATTTCTTCTGGTAGTAAACTGCTGGGAATTCGGTGACATATTTTCAATGAGTAGCTTGGCAGCGTGGTGAGTCTTGTCAATCAACGCTCCCCCACTAGCAAAGCATCCAAAATATTCCTATCCATCGGCAATAGCCCTTCATAAAAGTCTTGGATGAGGAGCTGTTGTAAATCGATCTTTGGGGCAATCGGATGTCAATCGCTTGAACCTCTCCCAATATTCAGCTAGCGACTCATTTCCTTGCCTGATGCCACATATCTCCTTCCTTATTGAAGCGGCTCTGGAGGCAGGAAAATATTTCTCTAGGAAGAGCTTCTTCAAGTCGTTCCATGTGGTAATGGAGTTCGGCTCAAGGTATAATAGCCAATCTTTTGCAGCTCCCTGGAGTGAGAATGGAAAAGCCTTCAACTTGATATGATCCTCGCATTACTCCTTACCGCCTCAAAGTTGTGGAGCAGACAACCTGGAATTCCTTGAGGTGCTTGTGTGGATCTTCACCTGCAAGACCATTAAATCTTGGCAACAAATGGATTAGCCCAGATTTTAATTCAAAAGGAGTGTCAACACCAGGATAAGCAATGCACAAACCACTGTAACTCACATCAGGGGCAGCAAGCTGCCTCAATGTCCTTTGGTCTCCCATGTTTTCAAAAACAGACTTGGAATTAGAATCACTACTAGAACTAGCCCGAAATTCTCTACGGAGTGTATGCAATGTTCTTTCTATCTCAGGATCAAATTCACACAGTTCAGGGCAATTCGACCTAGTAGCCAGACCAATTCAAAACAAAACAGAAAAATAAAAGAAAGAAAAGAAAATAAAATAAAAAATGCGAAAAATAACAACTCAGAGTCCCCGGCAACGGCGCCAATTTTTGGTCGCGCTGTCGCGCACGCGCCAAAAAGGACGAGCGGGTTTTTAAAACTGTAGTATAGAGCGACAACTCGAATGTCGTTCTCAAGGACTCTTAAAGTGTTATTTTCCACAAAAATCAGTTTTTTGGGGGTGGGTTTGGATTGGGAAGCAAATAAACAAAACATAGCAGTTAAAAACAAGGCAGTTTAAAAAGGTTATCAAATGGCCAAAAACAGATTAATCTATTGCTCTTGATTTCCCAACTATCATAGGTTCATGCAATTTCCAAGCCCTAAGCAGATTTTAATCCCCTCCCGGTTGTAACAACGATTTACAAGCGAAACCACTATTACAGATACATGTCCCTATTCCCGAATTAAGCAAACGGGGTTAAGCCCTTCGTGAACTAAGCGAACACGAAACGTACACACGCAAATTAAGCAGATGCGATTAATTATAGGAACATGATATCACCGGAATTAAATCAACACAATACAATATACTCCTGAATTAAGCAAACAGAAATATAAAGCATGGCATTGAAAAGGGAAAAAACATACAAAACAGGAAATACAAGAACCTCAAGTATATGGAAATCAATTACAATAGATCAATCCTAGAACTTAGTTCTCCATTAACACAAATGAAAACACACAGAAAAAAAAATTGTAAACAGAACAATGGAGAAGCAAAAGTCCTTACAAACTGTTCAGAACATCTATTTATACTAGTCAGAAATTAAGCCTATTCGCGAGGCGAAGCCTCTCTCGCGACGCGATTCTTGTGAACAGTCTTCAACCTTTGGTATTCTCGCGAGGCGAACAATCTTTCACGAGGCGAGGATCTGAAGAGTCTTCTTGTCACACCCGTTATGAACATCAGGGGCCAACCGTGATGCTTTCTGACTTCCAGGATCGCGAGGCGAATGGATGCTCGCGAGGCGAGACTCTTCAACTTCAAAACTGCCACAGCCGTGACCTTCAACATGGGCAAGCCGTGATCGTCTCTGACTTTTCAGGGTTGCAAGACTCGCGGGGCGAGACCTTCTTCGCGGGGCGAACCAGAGACCTTGCACTTTCTTGGAACAGTCAGGCTTCGGGGTCGCGTGGCGAGTATAGCTTTCGCGGGACGAACCCCCTGTTTCCTTATTCTCTTGACTTTCACTTAACCTGAAAACAAAGAAATAACTATAAGTGTATTATTTAACTCAAATCTGGATAATTTAACCTAAAACTACTCTAGAGACTCAAAACCTTGCTTGAGGACAATCTAATCTAATTTGGGTGAAAATAGGATATAATTTGCACAAAACCCTGGTCATACTAGCCATAAAACTAGATGAGCCAGAGGCTGATCACTCGGCCTTTAGGCTCAAACTTGGCCTTAAATAATTTAAACGGCTCGTACTCGGCCTTTAGGCTCAAACTTGGCCTTAAATAATTTAAACGGCTCGTACTCGGCCTTTAGGCTCAAACTTGGCCTTAAATAATTTAATGGCTCATACTCGGCCTTTAGGCTCAAACTTGGCCTTAAATAATTCGGGGGTTTGCCAGCTACCGAGTTGACAGCCCGAATAACCCGCAGGTGTTTTCTCCGAACTGAACTTGTCGTGCCTCCTCCCGCAAATCCACCTGAAATAATGTTTGTTACACCTCAGACAGTATTATCCTCCTCCCTCCTTTCATTCTGATCTTCCCTATTTTCTGCTCTTTCATTATTTTGCCGACCGCTGCCCCTTCCAGGGCTTTGGCCACCTCCTCTTCTTCTATCTCTGCCACGCCCTTCACCATTGTTGTGATTTCTCTGAACGAAATCATTCAGATGACCATCTTGCACTAACTCTTCAATCTTGTCACGCAGGACCTAGCACTCCTCGGTGGTATGCCCGTAGTTACAATGGTACCGACAATGCTTCTGTCTATCAACATTCTGGGGCGTGTGGCCACGGTTGGGGAGCTGCAAAAGTTCTGCGTTGTAGGCTTCCTCAAATACCCGAGCTCGATTGGTGTTGAGGGGGGTATAGTGTTCATACTTTGGTCCCCCTATGCTCAGATGTGTTTTTGAATTTCTGATTGTCACCTCCAGCCCTCCTCTTCTCTCTCCCATCTCGTCTATCGGAATCATTGGTTCTTTCTCTTTTCTTAGACTCTTCTATTTCCTCCATATTAATGAATCCGACAGCTTTTCTCCTCAACTCATCCATACTGGATGGAGGCTTCCGAGCTAGGTGTCTGGCGAAAGGGCCAGGCCGTAATCCGGTCAAGATAGCATGTAGTGCGACATCAGCACTGAGATTCCGGATGAGGACAGTCTCTTTGCTGAACTTGGCCATAAAATCATGCAGAGACTCGTTTTTTCCTTGCTTAAAATTTACCAACGAGGCCGAGGTTTTTTGATGAGCTCGGCTCGTGGCAAACTGAGCATTGAATTTAGTCATAAACGTGTCAAAGGAGTCAAGCGATCTTGGCGGTGATTGAGTATACCAGCTTAATGCAGCATCTTTCAGAGTAGTAGGGAAGACTTTACACATGACAGCATCATCGTCGGTAAAGAGGTATATTTGAGTAGTGAAGGCATCTAAATGACGTTCCGGGTCCGAGGTGCCATCATACCTGTCAATATTTATTGGTTTGTAGTTGGCTGGTAGAGGAACCTCCATGATGGCGTTGGTGAAGGGATGTCTCGGCCTCCGCGCGCCGGCCCTTTCATTAGGCCTATTTGCCTGGAGTGAAAGTTCAGGGGCCTGCCTAGGAAATTCCTCCTCGCCTCTTCGGTCAACATGGTGAGAAACACGGGGTTGTGGGATTCCTTCTTCTCTGCGCGTGTTTCTGGATCCTTCATTCTCGGCTGTCCGGCGCGCTCTCTCATGAGGAGAAGAGGCAGACCGTTCTCTGCTTTGTTCTCGTTCACGATGACTGTTCTGCCGACGAATCTCCTCATTCTCCCTTCTCAGCATTGCCACTTGTGCGAGAAGTTCTTGAATAATGGGATTGTCGGACGTCATCGCTGGGTTTATGGATCGTTCTCCATTATCCCCATTGTTGGCATTCTCTGGCCCCTTTCTCCTGCAGTTCCCGCTCCTTGTCCTCACCATTGTTTGTGGTATGGGAAAATTTTTCTTCGATTCCCACAGACGGCGCCAAATGTTCCGTCCAAATATCTCAGACGAGAGATACTCGGCCGAAGAAAGTCTAGTGGGTTTGTTTTGGAGTTAGCTTGACAGAACGTGAATTCTGCTCCTACGTATCCAAATGGGAATCAAAGCAAACGTAGTTCTAAGTGAGGGGGTTGGACCCCTATTTATAGAGATGTTTTAATATAACAGTTTGGGTAGGACTGTTATTGAGATCCTATTTGTTAGGATCAGATTGTTATTGCAGTTAGACAATGATAAAGATAAGGCTCCGAGTTATACGGAGAGATATTTGGACCAGCGAGATATTCGGCCCAGTCAGTTGTGACTGGATAGCTCGGGGCTGAGATATCTTCATCCGTGGCCTGCTGTGGAATAAGCCCGAGTAGTTGTCCTCGGGTGTTGAGTGTATTAATAGGTCTTCGGCTTTATGGGAGTTCGGGTGAATGTTCACTTACGAGAATGAGCTCGGTCGTATTGACAATCCTCGGTCTTATATCTTCGGCCGGTGCAAATATCATCTTAGTAGAAGCAGCTGTATTAGAATAGCTTAACATATAAAATGATTGTAATATCTAGTAGCAGGTGATATACTGATATATAGTGGGTGGGGAAGCAACTCCCATTACATATATATGTTCCAAACCATTAAAATGACGAGCAGAAGGCGCATAACATCTCAGTAAGTGGGCGCCAATTGTTCCGGCTAAGAACAATAATTCTGATAGTATAAAGGGTTGTTGTATTGATTAATGAAATTGAGCACAAGAGCCATGGTAGGCTAGCTTATTACATATGACCTAGGCATAATATAAATCCTAGGCTAATGTGTATGTGAGGGAGGGTGAGTCCCGCTAACGAGGATGAAGATCCTCTTTTTATAGTCTTTTTAGTGAGTCTAACCTAATTGTCTTCAAGGAATTAAGCCTTAGCTCAACCGATCGAGTTGTCTTCCCCGTGTCCCGAGCCGTCTTTCTTTGTCCTGATCGAGATGTCCTCCTCTTAGGCTGACCGAGTTGTTCTCGTCTAATCCTGATTGGTCTTCATCCTAATTGGGTTGTTCACCCAATATAGTTGGGTCTATCCTATATCAGGCCCTTGGTCTAATTTGGAAAGTAACGCTAATGGATGACACTCACAGTGATATTTTTCATGTAAACTCTGTCTACATGCAATGGTATGTACGTCACACTCGACGATGTATATCACGCGAAGGAGCATGCATTTCTGGAACGATAATATTATTCTTCCATATGCAAAATTAAAATTTAATTGATATATTTTTTTGGTAAGCAATTTAATTGATATTCTTGTTATGTCAGTTTTACTCAACTTAATTTAAAATGCTCCTTGATGTTTTTTCAATATCCATTCATTCCTACTGTGAGGAGTTACACAATCTCTCCTGCCGCCATTTAGAATCCAAGAGGCACACTTACAAAATAAATTGGTCCTGCACTGAAATGTTGATTGCTTTAGATGAGATCCATCCATCACCTTTTTCAATCGATCACAAGGAAGCTGTGCTACTCAACATTTTACAATACCTGATGAACAGCCCGCCATAGGCACAAGAACGTACATGCTGGCTTAATCACCTGATCCAAATACCTTTACCGCATATATCCCCTAGTTTTCGTTCCAGAATGTCCCTTCTAGTTCCAGCTTCTCTCGATCAACTCCATCAATGTTCCGAACTAGTTTTTCAATGCCAATGTCGGCATATCACCAATTATATATGGAAGAATATCGTCTTACAATACCCTTTTAAATTAGGGAACAAAATGATGACAGTGATAACGATGATCACAACAGTGATGGTATTAGAACAAGAGGGGGAGTTAGAAGAAGTGGTGGCCAAGCACTTCAAGAAGATCAAACTCGAGCAGTTCAAACTTCACATGTTAGATGAAAACCACATTGTGGGACATCACCCCCATTAAAATGTTAAGAATGAAAACGTATAAAAAACTTATCCTTTTTCAGTTTTTTCATTCCTTTTTATTCTATTTTGCATTAAATTAGTTCTTTATTAATATCAATCGATAATAAATAAAATTTTGAAACAATTAAAAAATATTTTGATGTCTAGGTTTAAAATAAGATAAAATGTTGGCCCTCGATTAAAAAAAAAAAAGAATACTTGCCCTAGTTTTTTAAAAGAAAATCATAAAAATGGAAGTATAACATTGTTGGAACCAAAGTGATTTTGGATTTAATAATCTCTAGGTTTTGATGTTAACAAAATGATTAAATTTGCTTGATAAAGTGTTAATTGAGATCTAACTAGTGTTTTCAGTTATGCAGGAATGCTTTTATAAGTAAAATAAACTTGAGATAAGTTCCAATTGAAAAATGCGTGTCCATCCTTGTAGACGGGCTGCTCAAGAACTGTGGTAAATTTTCCTTGTTGTTTTCTTTAGTAGACGAGTCTATAAATGAATATCTAAATAACTTGTTAGGTATAGCAAGTCCAAAGACTTGAAAATAAGCACGTCCATCTTGTCACGTCAACAGACGATCGAGTGCTCTCCTTGAAACTCAAGTATACCTCCATAGTGCCTAACTAAAATTCAGTAGACGTCTATAGTGCCACGTCATTGGACGGAGTTTCTCTAAGGACTTAGCAAGTCCAAAGACTTGTGTGGACAAGTGCTTCTACCACATCAGTGGACGAGCAGAATAAATCCTTCTGTAGACGCGTTCTAAAACTGAATGCATATAGACGGTTCTACATCTTCTATATCTTTACTACCTTGAACATGATTTAATGCAATTTGGACCACATTGAATTTATTTCAAATGATTGATATTTATTTCAAAGGAATATATGTTCTTTATAATTATTAACATCTTGTTCCTTTGTGAGAAAGTTCATAGTGCTATCAAGGAAATATATACAAAAAAGTAAATAGTACAATTGAAATTGCAAAACGATCTGTACGATGATATCTTTATTGCTGGACAAAAACTGGGTTATACACAAAGGAGGAAAGAAAGTTTTTAAGGTACAATTGCTCAGAACAGTGAGCCTCCATTTTGTGATTTTTTGATAACCAAGGATGCTTTTCAACTAGCCCAAAATCAAGCTATCAGTCTCAACGGATATCATGCATTTAATGTTATCTCTATAATGAGACTATTCAAATAACCGTTGAAGATTTACAAGAGAAGTTGAAGACCACTATATATATAGGTCTCAAGCACTGAAGAATAACTTTTGTCATTTGAACAATTACAAGATATTAAAAGCTCTTATTCTCGTTATAAAGTAAAAGTCTATAATTCTTAAGGATTGAATATTTGTGAAAATATTCAGTAGATCTTAAACTTTCATACCCTCACATATAGTGAGTTAGAAAGATCTTAGAAAAATCTCTGTGATAGAGTTAGAGCCCGAAGAGACTTGGCAAAAAAGCAATAGCTGTAGCCTGGAGAGGTGAAGAATACTTGTTGTAGAAACTATTTGGAAATAGTGGAGAAAATTCTTCAAGTAGAAGGGACTGGACGTAGCTCTTGGTTGAAAAGAGTGAACCAGGATAAAATACCCAAGTAAATTTTCTATCCCTTATCTTTTACAGTTTTATTTATTTTTACTAACTGTGGGATTTGATTTTGGTTTTGTTAATCTTTTAAAAAGGATTTCTTGTGTGCTTAATCTTTTTATCTTCTACTTGTGAAAAATTCTCAAAATGGGTTTTTGCTAAATTAATTCAACCCCCTTCTTACGTTTGTCTGCCAACTTCAAACACGACCTTTACGACTTCCATTAGATTTTAGAAAAATCCAAAAGTGAAGTCTACAATGCCATGTACAATTTTCATAAATTAGAAAAAAAATCAAAAGTGAACTCTACAATGCCATGTACGACTTTTACTAGATTTTTTTTAAAAAAGAAGTGAAATCTACAATTTTGTGCTTGTTTTGGAAAGATGGATTATTCCACTTTCAGCATTTTTTTTTTGTCTAACAAGCTATTTTGTAAATAATAAGTAATGTTTGGGTGGGTAGATTAAATTTTTTAAAAAGCATTTTTTTTTGGGAAAAAAGTTGTTTTACTACCATCTAATAGAGAGGACTTTTAGATGGTTTTATTTTGATTACACCGAAATGAGGGCCTGTTTGGTGGTCAGGATAAGAGAGACATGATAAGATAAACTATTATATCATGTCTGAAACTGTTGTTTGGTGAGCCAGCAGGATATGATAAGTCAATTCTGTCACTTATCCTATCCTGTCAATCTAGTTAAAATTCTATCCTGAGGGGAGGGCTGGGTCAGAACTCAATAGGATAGGATAAGGTGATTTTTTTCTTCGGTAACAAGTAGGATAAGGTGATTTAAAGTATAATAAAATATAAAAATATATAATATATAAAATAATTAAAGTATAATAAAATAATAATTTAAAGTATAATAAAATTTAACATGATTACCAAAAAAAGGTATAATAAAATATAAAATATTTAAAATAATAAAAAAATTAATAATCAATTTTAAAATTTATTTTTATTTTATCAAAATGCTAAGTTTGTTATTTTATATTATTTTTACAAACTGTAAAATATAAAAAATTATTCTAATAATTTAACGATATGTAAAGTAAAAACAAAAAATGGATATTTAAAAATATAAAAAATTAATTTTAGTTAGACAATATTTAAAAAATTTAAAACATTATATGTAATTTTATCATAAGGATAATTTTGTTTTTTATTATAAATTTAAATAATGAAAATTATAAAAAAAAAAAGTAAATTTAATAAAAGATGAAAACATTTAGAATAAAAACGAAAAATTTTAAAATTCATACTTAAATTATAATGTTGTCCGGTTGGTTATCTGGTGGATACCAAACGTCGGATAGGATAACAGCTTATCCTGCTCATATCCTATCATACTCCTATCATGTTCTCATATCCTATCCGTCCTTATCTTATCCTGACCACCAAACGAGCCCTGAAAGAACGCCTTTCCCGTGTTACCCCAAGGGCTTTATGCTATTTCTGCAATCAATGATGCATTATCACTTGCCTATCTTTCCATATTCTCTTTCTGCACTCAAGATGCATGACCAACCACCATTTAAATATTAGTGCTTCATCACTTCAATATTTTTCTAATGGAATATATTTTTTTCCCTTAAAATACTCTGAATAATATCTTTTTTTTATGTTAAAATCCTCTATATTATTCAAACAGAATATATATTATTTTTATTTAACTTTTCTAAAAAATAATATATTTTAACATGTTTTCTATGGTAATGAAAAAATGTTATAAATTTTATAATTTTTTTTATAATAGAAAAAAATTGATGACAATATATAAAAATAAAATAAAAAAGGTTCTAAATATAAACAAATAACTTCATATCTTTTTTTCTTCTTCATAATTTACTATGTAAAACTGATTTTTTTTGCATTACCCAAACAAAATAGATTATCTTAAAATCACCTTTTAGCAAACATACCTAAACAAAAACAGATTTTGATTATAATCATTTTTACAATAATCGATTATATATATAATCGATTATCACTATAATCTATAACCAGATTATTTTTTTTAAAAAACTTTTTTTTTGAAAAAAAAACTGTTTTAGAAACATCTAACACTAGTGCAGAAAAGAGATTCCACGTCGGTTATTTATGGCTTTCCACATCGGTTTTCAAACTGATGTGGAAACGACTGATGTGGTTTATTGCCACTTTACACATCGGTTATAAAACCGATGTGTAAAGTATATTTTAAACAGCGGTTTTCTTTTAACCGATGTGGAAATTTCACTTTCCACATCGGTTTTAATAATAACCGATGTGTAAAGTGAAATTTACACATCGGTTTTTATTAAAACCGATGTGTAAGTGAAATTTACACATCGGTTTTTGTAGAACCGATGTGTAAAATCTCTTTTTTTTTAATCTGTTATTTACATTTCAATCATTCCTTTCCCCTGTTTCAGTAATGCAGATCAATACCAGAATAACATACTGTAAATTTTGGGGTAAACATAATGTAGTTATTGCACCAAACTAGTAGAAAATGATCACAAGCAGCCACATACAATTGGAAGACACAAATTTTTATAGTTCATTCGATGACAAGAAACAAAGAAGGCAAGAACCACACGTGATTTAGGCATCACATGAGTTAGATAACAAATGGGCAAGGCAAACTAATTGGTAAAGTTAGAGCACTTACTAATTCATAACCATCAATTCCAGGAACTTGTTTAAGCTAACAAACCAAATAAAGACTCGATCAAACAAGAAACAACAACAGAACACCAAACCAGTTTTGACACAATTGCAACAAAGTTTTAACCATATCAAAAGCAAAACATACTTCATTCAATTTTCTTGGCACAAACAATCAGCTCTTATACATATGGTTAAAAATACTGACATTTCATCAAATGACTAGTGAGCACAGAATATGAAAACAGAGGGCATCAGGCCTAATTAATTTCGAATGAATGAAAACAACACTTTATCAAGGCTACATCAAAACACGAGAGAAGAAGAATTGAACCAGACACGAGCACTAATACATATCATCAGTCCAAAGGTACACTATAGCTAGTACATGATAAGTTTTTAAACTAACTACATATATACAAACTATGGTTGGTACACTTCAAGAAAGAAAGTTGCCCAACGCCTCTTTATCTTTGTTGATGTCAGAATCAGATAATGGAGTTGGATTGTTGAATATCTGCAAGTTTAATTGGACAAAAGATTATATCTTTTAAGTAATAAACTAACATAAAACATATAACGAATCCATATTATTAATTCTAATTGTGTCAATTAACATTTACCTCCTGCCATCTTTCAGTGATCCCGGAGGAGATAATTTCCAACATCCACTGCATCACATAGTAGCCACATTCCCATGACCCACGTTGTATACGTGACTACGTACAAATGAAACCCAATTAGAATATGAGGAATTAAATAAAATAGAAATCAATTATTGTACCCACTGCATTTGATGCATTTGAACTAATAAATATCTTACGCTGGGAATAATCCATCTGATAGCCTGAGTACGCCTTTCACCACGCAACATGTGGGTTGCATTAATAGACCTATCATGACAAAAACATTAATTAAAGTATATCTAATAGATTTCAGATAATTAAAACAACTGCATTACTGATTATAAAGTATTTTAATGCTTACGTTTCGATGATCGTCTTCAGTTGATTCGCCGGCTTATCTCCCAATGAGCAGAAGAAGACCACGACGTTCATTCTTGGGTACAAGAGCAACAGTTGCCAATGCCGGCTGTATTTGCGGAACAGTTAGTGACTAAGCCATATATAGTTATACTTAAATAACCGGTACTTACTTATTGAGATAAGGCGCAAGATAGAATTGATGATCGTCTCAGGCAAGTATATCACGTATGGTAGTGACCGGGTCTTCCGATGCTAGGAGAACATCACCCTGAATGAAAATGGGGTCAATGAACCCATAAAGGGCGAGGTTACCCTGATCGACTAACATACGATGCAGATACCTAATATATTGGAAAAACATGTTAATTATCATAGTATTTAAAAATTAATTACGTACTTAACTTATAAATAAAATGTACTTACGTGCACCAAAACGATATGTGTGCAGAACTGGCCATTTCTTTATTGAGTACCATCTCCATAAGTTCCTTCTTTGGTATATACAGTTCACCAGGGCTGGCATCATGTTCTAACCTTACCAAGGCTGCGTCATTCTCCATGGTGACAACCTGTATAGCCAGAACTTTAAAAACATCACCATGGCCAGGTGCCCCTTTGTCGATCCCCTAAACAACATAGATATATATTAGTAATCACGGATAATTAAGTTATTTAATTCGTTATTAACTAAATGGTCAAATGAATACCTTGGCGCAGAGCGGACATCTCTCGGTCTTCCTAGATCCGACCTTTTAGGCACAATATCATTTCCAACATCCTATAACGAATAAAAATAAAGCATTATCTTGAAACAATAATAAATTATTTCAACTATGAATATAGAAAAACACAACTAATCGAATGCCTCAGATTCAACAAGAAATATGACCAGTCTTCGTGGCCAGAGGATGAAGTTCTCGGGGCCCGACCCCATTGCTTGAACCTCCTCGGTGGGCACGAGGACTCGAGCATCAAGCATCTCGAATAATCTCAACAGACACCCTCAGCCTGATCATTCGGTAATAACCGATGGTGTATGGTATTACCTAAGTTATTATGTGCCCTACCCAATGCCACTAGCGGCGATGATGATGATCATCAACATACGACTCACACCTATCAGTGGTCATCATCATCATCATCATCATCATCATCATCATCACCATCATCATCATTTTCGGGATGATGAGGAGGATCACATGAGCCCTTAGTGCTCACATGGATAGAGAGGTTGGACACCCATTGTCATCCATTTGGGACATAGAAGTCAATATTGCCATCTCCGGGGAAATCGCTCGTCCATCTCCGTCGAAGCTCAGCTGCAATCTCCAGTTTTAGTCGTGATCTATCTGCTTAAACATCCCTGTGGCATTCGTGTGAAGATGAACCATGGTATTGTCGAATGACTACTCCCCATACCACAACAATGACACGGCCCTGGTTGTCAGGTTTAACTATTGCAGTAGATAAGATATCATTGCGTCCTCTAGGAACAAAGGTTCCTTGGGTTAGCTGATCATCCAAGGCATCCTATCACATAAAATATCATGTCACATTACAATTCGGTAACAATCTTAAAATGACAATTACAACAAACTATACTTACAATCCTCTCAGCTACTTGGCGGGCCTCCTCGGATGTATATTGTCCCGTTTTTCTTTGTCGGCCCCTCTTCCATGAACGATGGCGTGGGGGTGGAGGTGGATCAACAACCTCTGGAAGAGTTTCAACATTAGGATCCGCCTGAGATGCTGCTTCCTGACGTGCTTTCTTTTCCTCTTCAACCATTTTCTGAACAAGCTTTTTTTATCCCCCACGAGACATGACATGGGGGTAGACATTCTTGCTTTGGTTTTTCTGCCCCCTTTTCCTCTTCTCCTGTTATAAATAAAAGACAATTAAATTACATAAGTAAATGAAATTAATGCAATTACATAAATTTAGAGACAAATCAAATAAGTTAACCGAAAAGTGGGATCATGTCGGCTCAACAAAGCGATCCCACGTCGCCTTGTCAAGAAACGGATACACCTCAAGTGGGTTCTTTTTACTTTTTGGATTGAATATATAGTATCTGCCAAGGTCGGCCTTAAAAGCCCTCCAACGCTCTCCAGCATACTTTAGCAAACGCTTCTTCATAGCGTATGTATCCGGTACGTCAAAGGTCAACTTCATTAAGACCAAAAGAATCAACGAATTACTGTATGATATTATTAAGATAAAAATAAAGAAGATACAGACAAACACAGGACGTAGAAGTATAGATACCAGAATACTCTCCCATATCTGCTCCTTCACGTCCGCCGGTACATCTCTCCACCTATCAATGAGTATACTGGGCCTGTTCCTAGCAAGGGTCGCCACAAAACTGGTAAACTGATCTTCCATTGGCCCAATAAGATTGAGTTTATTATCAAAGTCTACTCTTATCCTTTGATTTGACCCACGGTTGGCAGTCAAATGCCTCATCCGTGTGGCACGTCTACCCTTTCTACCGGTAGACGGGGTCTCTGACCCGCTGCATGAAGGAGGGATATCCTCATGATCAGCCATGTATACCTGTTTAAACACAAAACAAAAAAAAACTTGTTAGTATGTCAGGATAAACAGGTCGTTGTTTCTTTTCCCAGGAGAGCAAGTTGAATATCTCAGTAAAATCAATCAAATGATTTCCTATTCTATACCTGATCAACGGAATAAAATAGGCAATTAGCAGGACCATGTTAATCACATTCCAGTATATTAAGATACCAAGCTTATTGCTAAAAAACAGAAAGCAAACAATTCATCTCCTTTGATCCTCTAACTAGTAAGCAACCATCTACGAACCAAAGAAAAACTAGTGACAGACAAGAATTACCATAATAGGGCAGCTGTAAGAGATATAAACAACAATTTGTCATGTAATCACAAAATTAACACCGCCTTTTGTATACATGAATCTGAACATGAGCCAGATACATATTCTTAATTTTGTTTCCCTCAACTTTATATCATTAACTAGCAATTTCAAACAAACTATCCATTCCCAAAATAAATCCCGTAACATAGACCAGAATTTTAATCTCCCTGTACCTTTCGTTTCGGCTTTAGGGCATTTGGCCAGGGAGGTGCTGGGGTGTGTCTAAGTGTATCTCATTGTCTATATTTTTATGAATATACTTCTACCCAGTAACGTAAGAAAGCTTTAATGAATATACCTTCAATTATTCTGAGAACTTTATTTTTACTCTAAATAAACATTTATGTTATAACAATGCTCAGAAATAAGAAAGAAAAAGCGTGAAACAGAGGTGCTGTTGTGACTCCGGCAAGTGTACCGGGTCGTCGCAAGTAATAAAAACACGGTAAGATTCTACCGAGGTCGAACACAAGGATTGGGTTACCAATTCTACTGAATTGTCAAGAAATCCGATACGTTGGTTAAGCAATAGAAGATGGTTGAGAGAAAGAGATTGAGATCGCAATTTCACGAATCAAATCAAATAACGCTACGGTGATTAAATTCAGAAATAAAGGCATCTAAGGTTTCGAATCCACCTACCCAATCATGCAAAGTACCCAAGTGATGATATTCTCCTCCCTAAGTTCAATTTTAATGTCAACCGGGACCCCTAAATTCTCCTAAATCCACTTCCGTGCTCATTAGGACGTATTCGATGATTTGAGTTAATTACTTGCTAGGTCTCTTAACCCTAATCTCGAATTCTATTAATTCTTGTTCCTATAGGTTGCATCGATCTCCTACTCACTCTTGCAATACTGACCGATGTTCCCAATTCAAGTTCTAAAACGCGAATCGCCGCTAGGCCTCAACACGCTTAACTAGTCGATCACGCTAGCATATAATCGACACAATGAAAACAGAATTGGAAAATCATAATTGAATTAAAGGAGAGAGAGTTACATTACATGAACACTATGCCGCCATGGGTGGCTTCATCGATCCCCTAGACAAGAGGATTAGTTCCTCATGTCCGTAACAACAACGCACGTACAATCGGAATTCATCCTAAGCCTATGAATTAAGAGAAAAGAAAAGGAGAAGAAATCCCAGAATAAGGGTTACAAAAGATCTCTCGAAAATTCCGATCCAAAAGGTTCTCTTTTTTGCATTCGATCCGCTCTATTTATAAGGAGGCCACGCGTCACGGCCGTGATGGCCATCACGGCCAGGCCGTGACGCCGCTTCGGCGCGCACGGGATTTGAACATTCGCGACGCGGGATGTCTCGCGACGCGAGTCTTCTTGTCACGGCCCGTGATGTCGGGATCCACGGCCAGGCCGTGATGTTCTTCTCGCCTTGTGTGGATTTTAGGTCACGGCCGTGATATACATCACGGCTAGGCCGTGATAGTCTCGACTTGTATGGCTTTTAGGTCACGGCAGTGATATACATCACGGCTAGGCCGTGATGGTCTCTGATTCTCGGTACTTTTCTGGAGTTCACACACTCGCGACGCGAAGAACGTTTCGCGACGCGAACCTTCCCCGTCACGGCCCGTGATGTCAATCACGGCTAGGCCGTGATGGTCTCTCTGTCTTCCCGGATCTTCAAACTATCGCGGGCGAGCCTCCTCTCTCGGGGCGAGAATCCCTGAATGGCAATCTCCACTATTTGTTGACTTTCCTTAAGTCTTAGAGCCTCACTTATGGACCTGAAAACAACACAAGCAACCACAAGCGTAATTCTCTCCAAAATAACCTAAAAACTACACAAAAGACGCAAAACGAGTCAAAGTCCAACTTAGGAACAAAACAAGGCAAATTTGGGCTAAAACTATAGTAAACTCGAATAAATTGGCACATAAACCCTAGTTTATCTAGTCTTAAAACTAGATAAGCCAGAGGCTTATCAAAATACCCCAAACTTAAACCTTGCTTGTCCCCAAGCAAGCTTAAAACTCAAAAACGACTCAAGACTTGGCAAACCTGAAAGATCTAATCAATTTCGCACAAATTTCATGCAACTTTACAAAACAGTTTTTCTTCTTTGATTCCCCCCCTTTTTCATCAATGTAATCCCCACATTCATCTACTTTAAACAATTGAGAAGTTATCATTCATGCCATCATTACTCTAAGTTGAGGCTCAAAGATACACACAAAGGAAGATCACCTATTTCAAACAATTGCCTTCCTCACAAGGGCATTTAGTATTTCACTCATTCGCTCAAGTTTGTCTAGGCTTTCAACTTTTTCACTCAATTTCACTTATCAAGAGCACTTCCCATGAATTTGATTTTCATCTCAAACATAGTTCCCACGAAAACATGCATGCAACATCAAAAGGTCTTTTAAAGGTTGTAATGGGGCCTGGCTGAGGGTAGGATAATCAAGGATATTTAGGCTTAAGTCCCTAGGAACTAAGAGAGCATGAGCATTAAACACATTTTCCACTCAAATTCCTTTCTTTCCATTTTTCATTTGGGCTCGGGTGACTACAACCTTTTCGTTGATATTATTTTTGTTTTGCCCCTTTTCTTTTGGCAATTTTTGTTTTCTTCTTTTCTTTTCTTTTCTTTTTGCCTTGGGTCAACCTTTATTTTCTTTTTCTCATCCTAACATGACACATACCTTGTAGCCACCCCAAACTTAGTTTCTCACAACCTTTCTCTTGCTCATTTCCATGCTCTCCTAATCCTAAGATTGGGTTAACATGGTTTTTCAGATTTTGGCTCGTAATGTAGGGTCATCAAGAAACAATAGGTCAATTGGGCTCAATTTGGCTAACTAGGGAACATGCATTAGGGATGGTTCTTTTCAGGCCAAGTAGTTATTCAAAGAAAATTGCCTAAATCATTTGATGCAACACATAATCATGCAAACCATATAGAGATTCAAGCAAATTCGGGAAAGTGCAACTTAACAGTGATTCTCACATTCAAAAACAGAGTTGGAGGCTCAAATTCCTCACCTGGACATTTTGCAAATTGTTTGACCGAGATACGATTCCTAGTGTGTGCACCCCCTCACCCCAAACTTATCATAAATCAAGCAATCATAATAAATCTCAAAGTTCAATTTTCAATTTTTAGTGGGGATCAACTTTTCTATTACTTGAACCTAGGGGAAATCATCAATGGTGTATATAATTCAAGCAATCCATCTATGCTCAATATAATTAAAATCTAACAAGCTTGCCGACACGACATTTCATACAAAAACTCTTGATCTTCTCAAATTATTCAAGAGCGACAAACAAAAACAAAACAAAAATAAAAAACAAAACAAAAGTTAGGGGAAGAGAGGAATACCTAGCTTGGGTTGCCTCCCAAGTAGCGCTTGTTTAACGTCCCGAGCCTGACTCAAGTCACCCCTAAGGGTTAATCCGGAGGAAGATCCTTCTTGCCATGCCATTCCTTGGCCCGTTCTTTGTAGGTTTGTGCCCCTTTACATGCTCGCAAGCGGTTCCCGGACAGCTCATTTAAGTCCAGCATCCTTCTATAATCCGCACGCACTCTCCACTCCGCTATGGTCTTTTTTGGGATCAACTTGTTGTCTTTATTGACCACCACGGTTGTGCTACCTTTCAACCTTGGTGCTTTACCCTTCTTTTTCTTGCCCTTGCAACTGAGCTCTTCCTTTGCACATTCTTCCCTTGGGAGACTCGGTATGGGTTCCATGTCTCGTAGCCACTCAAGGTAGACTTCATCCCCCGAAGGGCCTTTTTCTTCACTGCCTTTCTCATGAGATTCTACTGATACTGTTGCAAGTGAAGGATCATGGTCTTCTCGAGTTGCATTTACCTTTTCAGTTGGGTCCACCAAATCCACTCGATACACTTCCGACCTCTCTACAGGGTGCTTCATTGCTTCAAAGAGATTGAAGACTACCTCATCATCTTGCACCCTTAAAGTGAGTTTCCCTTGCCGCACATCTATCAAGGCACCCCCAGTGGCCAAGAAGGGCCTACCCAGTATGAGAGGAACCTCGGCATCTTCGTCTATATCAAGCACTACAAAGTCCGCCGGAAATATAAGCTTGTCCACCTTCACGAGCAAGTCTTCGACTACTACATAGGGATATTTGATAGAACGATCGGCCAGTTGGAGTGACATTCGCGTATCCTTTACCTCTTTGATCCCTAGCCTCTTCATCATCGAGAGGGGCATCAAGTTGATGCTTGCCCCTAGATCACATAATGCCTTTCCGAAGGTAATTCCCCCAATGGTGCATGGTATCGAGAAGGAACCGGGATCCTTCAACTTCGGAGGCAGTTTCCGTTGAAGAATGACACTACACTCCTCGGTCAAAGCAACTGTTTCTTCATCCACAATCTTCCGCTTCTTAGTGAGAAGTTCCTTCATAAACCGAGCATATGATGGCATTTGTTCCAAGGCTTCCGCAAATGGAATGTTAATCTGAAGTTTTCGGAAGACATCAAGGAACTTATTGAATTGCTTATCCTGTTGAGGCTTCTTCAATCTTTCCGGATACGGAACCTTCTTGTAGGGTGGAAGGTCTTGGGGTTCAACCCACTTCTTCCTTCGGAACTCTTCATCCACAAGTTTCAGCCTTCCCCCTTGCTCCGGTCCCTTGTCACTTGCCAACCCTTCTTTCCCTGGTTGCTCTTCCTCAACTGGTAGTTGTTCCGGGCCCTTGTCATCCTGAGAACTAGTGGTACCCCTGCTAGGTTCCAACACCCTTCCGCTTCTAGTAGATATGACATTGCATTGTCCCTTGGGGTTGTTCTCGTACTACCCGGAAGAGTGCCCGGAAGACGCTCATTAAGTTGCGTCGCGAGCTGTGCTATTTGTGTCTCCAGATTCTGAATTCGCGATCCTGTATGAGTCGCCAACTTGTCAATGGCAGTGTTCACCTTCTCAAAAGATGTGCTTGTAAAGGTTGACAACTTCTCAAAAGCCAGCTCCCACTGTTGTCTTCCACCATCTGATATTTGCAACTGATTAGGCCCGGGAGGAGCCTGCTGATTATTGCGCTGCTGGATCCCAATGTTTGGCCTCAGACCTTGTTGAGGTTGTTGTCCGGCCAGACCACCACTAGTATTACTCCAAGCGAAACCCGGGTGGTCTCTCCTCATATACCCCCTATTTTGATTCTGATTGTAGTCATTCTGTCTGTTTCTCTGATAATTGTTCTGGGGCACAGTGTCATAGAAGTTATGGCATGAATCCACATGTTCCTGAGAGAAATTCAGCGGGCAATTTTGAGTGTCATGATCCCCATTGCAGTTGTCACAACCCGGAGGCATCCCCTCATGTATCACATTAACCCTTTTGTTTCCAGACAAGGCTTCAATCTGCATCTTCAACAATCTGTTTTGCTCAAGAATGGCCTCCATTGCCCCAGAACTGATTCCATTCGAGGTTTCCCTTCCACGGTTGTAATCATTATATGACATTTTCTCTAACAGTGCCCATCCATCCTCAGCCGATAAATATACAAAAGAACCGCCAGCTGCGGCATCACAGTTCATCTGATAGCGTCCCCTCAACCCATTAAAGAAATGCTGCACTTTGGAAACCGGGTCAAAGAACGCAGAGGGACATCTTCTCAACAAGCCATTGTACCTCTCCCACGCTTAATTGTATGTTTCATCCTCCGTTTGCCTGAATGAAGTGACGGCTATTCTTGCTTGTGCCGCCTTCTGAGGAGGGAAGTATTTGGTTAGGAACTTCTGTGCCATTTGCTCCCATGTTCTGATGCTGTTCCTATCCAAACTGTCAACCCAATCGCGAGCGACATCCCTAAGAGAAAGAGGGAAAAGCCGCAAGCGAAACTCGTCTTGTGAGACTCCTCTTGTCTTATGTAAGTCACAAGCTTCAAGGAAGCGAGTGATGTGTCTATGAGGGTCCTGTTTGCCACTCCCATCAAACTGATTCTCCCGGATCTGGTATGTGACACAGGCTTCCACTCTGAAAGAGTCTGTGTTCAGGTTGCCCCTCACAATAGAAGAGTCACAATCTACCAAGCTTGGTAGATCGTACTCGAAGAGAGGCTTGTAACGAGGAGGAGGAGGAGGAGGATTTTCTTCAGCCATGCCTTCTATTTTAATTGCTTCCAACCTCTTCCTTTCTCTGGCCTCTTTTCTTAACTGCCGCTCGGTCCTGGTGATCTCGGAATCAAATAGCAAGTCCTCTGGTAGGAGGGTACCTCGCATACAAAAACAGGCAAAGACCAAGTGGAATCAAAGAAGCAAAGAAAAATAATGGCAATTAAATAAAAGAAAATAAACAAAAAGTCAGCTTAACCAAACAGCCGAATTTCCTAAAAATTAGGAAAATTGGTTGTGCCAATCCCCGGCAACGGCGCCAAAAACTTGTTGTGACTCCGGCAAGTGTACCGGGTCGTCGCAAGTAATAAAAACACGGTAAAATTCTACCGAGGTCGAACACAAGGATTGGGTTACCAATTCGGCAAAATTGTCAAGAAATCCGATACGTTGGTTAAGCAATAGAAGGTGGTTGAGAGAAAGAGATTGAGATCGCAATTTCAAGAATCAAATCAAATAACGCTACGGTGATTAAATTCAGAAATAAAGGCATCTAAGGTTTCGAATCCACCTACCCAATCATGCAAAGTACCCAAGTGATGATATTCTCCTCCCTAAGTTCAATTTTAATGTCAACCGGGACCCCTAAATTCTCCTAAATCCACTTCGTGCTCATTAGGGACGTATTCGATGATTTGAGTTAATTACTTGCTAGGTCTCTTAACCCTAATCTCGAATTCTATTAATTCTTGTTCCCTATAGGTTGCATCGATCTCCTACTCACTCTCGTGCAATACTCGACCGATGTTCCCAATTCAAGTTCTAAAACGCGAATCGCCGCTAGGCCTCAACACGCTTGACTAGTCGATCACGCTAGCATATAATCGACACAATGAAAACAGAATTGGAAAATCATAATTGAATTAAAGGAGAGAGAGTTACATTACATGAACACTATGCCGCCATGGGTGGCTTCATCGATCCCCTAGACAAGAGGATTAGTTCCTCATGTCCGTAACAACAACGCACGTACAATCGGAATTCATCCTAAGCCTATGAATTAAGAGAAAAGAAAAGGAGAAGAAATCCCAGAATAAGGGTTACAAAAGATCTCTGAAAATTCTGATCCAAAAGGTTCTCTTTTCTGTTCTGATCTGCTCTATTTATAAGGAGGCCACGCGTCACGGCCGTGATGGCCATCACGGCCGGCCGTGACGGCTACGCTTCCGCGCGCACGGGATTTGAACATTCGCGACGCGAAGGCGATGTCTCGCGACGCGAGTCTTCTTGTCACGACCCGTGATGTCGATCCACGGCCAGGCCGTGATGTTCTCCCCGCCTTGTGTGGATTTTTAGGTCACGGCAGTGATATACATCACGGCTAGGCCGTGATGGTCTCTCGACTTGTATGGCTTTTAGGTCACGGTAGTGATATACATCACGGCTAGGCCGTGATGGTCTCTCGATTCTGGTACTTTTCTCGGAGTTCACACACTCGCGACGCGAACCTTCCCTGTCACGGCCGTGATGTCACTCCCGGCCAGGCCGGGATGGTCTCTGTCTTCCCAGATCTTCAAACTATCGCGGGGCGAGCCTCCTCTCGCGGGGCGAGAATCCCCAGAATGGCAATCTCCACTATTTGTTGACTTTCCTTAAGTCTTAGAGCCTCACTTATGGACCTGAAAACAACACAAGCAACCACAAGCGTAATTCTCTCCAAAATAACCTAAAAACTACACAAAAGACGCAAAACGAGTCAAAGTCCAACTTAGGAACAAAACAAGGCAAATTTGGGCGAAAACGAGAGTAAACTCGAATAAATTGGCACATAAACCCTAGTTTATCTAGTCTTAAAACTAGATAAGCCAGAGGCTTATCAAGTGCAAGAATAATAAAGAAAAGGAGTTCACCAGTTTGATGTTGTGTTCTTGAAGAGAAGATGCTTCCTTTTCACAGAGAAGTTGATAAATAAAAACCCTAATGTGAAAGAAAGAGGAAATAAGACAAGAGTAAGAAAGAAAAATCGAAGTTGCAGCTGATGAGTTTTGAGGAAATGTTAAATGTGAGGAGAGGAAATGTAAAATGGAACCTTACCTTCAATATTCAACAGCGCCCTCTGTTTGATGTTTGAGGTACCGTGCAATGCTGGTTTGGTTTTGCAAATAGAACTCAAGGGAGGAGGAGGGTAGCTCGCGGATGGCCGCAGTGGTTCTCTGGCTCGCAGTGTATAGGCTAGGGTTAGAGGTCGCCGCTGTTGGTGTAAGCTAGGGAGGGAGAGTGAGCTCGGACGGAGGAGATGAACGCGCGTTAGCAGAGGGAGGGAGTGTTTTCTGTTTTAGCCTGGGTTCATAAACTGAAGAATGGGTAGAGCGCGGAATAGAAGGAGGGAAAGAGAAAAATTGGGAATATTACACATCGGTTATTTTAAAAACCGATGTGTTAACAATGTTATACACATCGGTTATTGTAAAACCGATGTGTAAACATTAAACTTTTATCTTCTGATTTTTTTTTTTAAATTTTATACATCGGTTAATATAAACCGATGTGTAAAAGTAAGATTTTAATTTCTATTTTTGTTTTCTTTATAATTTTATACATCGGTTATTTAGAAACCGATGTGGTTAATCACTATATTACACATCGGTTAAGATAGAACCGATGTAGAATGTTAAAAATTCTGACTTTAATTTTTTTTTTATGTTAATTTTAAACATCGGTTAGAAATAACCGATGTGGAAACTTTTTACACATCGATTATTCTCTAAACCGATGTGTAATTAATACTTTGGTTTTAATTTCAAAAATGTCACCGCCTCGTTTTACACATCGGTTTCTAATAAACCGATGTGTAAACTCCGATGTAGAATCCCTTTTCTGCACTAGTGTAATGACACTGTTAGTTTTATTTTTCCACTTTGGATCATAATCTATAGTCACCGTACATACTATTCGTCACTGCAACTCATTCATGAATCATGAGACTAAAATACTAATATTCGTCCCTGACCAATTTGATAAAAGAAATGAAATTTATCAAAAGATTAATGATGATGATGATGATGATGATGATGATGATAAAATATAAAATTATGCTAGAAAGTTTATGGTTGATAATAAAAAGTTAAGTGGTTAAAATGAGTAAAAAATATATTAACAAGAAATAATAATTTTTTTTTTGAAAAAAGACATTATTCAAATAACTTCATACCCTTTTTGTAATTTACTATATAAAAGTGATTTTTTTGTACCACCCAAACGAAATAGATTATCTTAAAATCGATTTTCAGCAAATAAACTCAAAAAAAAAATCTGATTATAATCGATTATCACAATCGATTATACAAAAACTGATTATCATCATAATCTTTTTTTCTAGCTTTTCCAAACACACTCTTCATGTACGATTTTCACTAGATTTTTAATAATAAAACAAAAAAAAGGAAGTCTCATATGGTATATACGACTTCCATATAAAAAAATAAAATAAAATTACATGCAGAGTCGTATTCTCTATGAACTACTTGTTTTATTTTATTTTTTAATTTTTTTAAAAGTAGTGCATTAAATATACGACTTCCTTTAAAATCATATATATCATTTTCAGTGTACGACTTCACTTTTAAGAGTCGTATTCTGAATCTCCGACTTATCCCATACAAGTAAAATCTTTTAAACTTATACTATGATAACTTATGAATACAATTACACATGTACAATAAAAAAGCCATAGCCCAACCATAAGGCAATCCATGATATTCAATATCATGACTACCATAAATAAATAAATAAATATAAAATCAAACAATCATTCTTCATTTTTACACATATCCTAATTGTTGAAATAAAAGGACACCTCAATAAGGAGATGAATTGAACCATGAACATGGCCATGGGCCTTTTAGTAAGCCAAGCACTTAATTACACCCCTCTTTTATTTATATATATATATATATATATATATATATATATATATATATAATATGAGCACCTATATTTAACTTCAAAGTGTGTATCTTTGGTCACCTATATTTTATTCAATGTTTGCTGCACATATTTATAATATAAACTAGTTTGACTAATAAATTCTCTATGTAATTTTTTCATACTGTATACTCATCATTGACCCCCTTATGATTATCATCACCCGCACCTCCCTTATCATATGCAGAGGAAATTGATGATTCTACGTTTATTCTTGATGGCAAGCGACCCAGACAAATGGTCATTGATTGTGAAGTTCTTGAAAGGTTAAAATTCTTTAAGGCTATCCAATGAGTTTACAACGTATATATAAAAAACATAAAAACGAAAAGCATCACGGGATCATGTTTGTGCAAGGTGATGCATGAACTTTGCAGGGATATCACATAATGCAAGCATTGCAGGGATCATTTATGCTTTCTTGCATTTTTCAATTTTGCTTCTTCTGTACTTAACTATTCATGGGTTACATCGTTGCAATGAATGGTTCACGGCTACTACCCATCGATTAGGCCTATACATAACAAGAGAAATGCTAGCAATATATTTTTTAACGCTCTCTAACTCGTTCTTTATTATTGGATGAATTTCATGTGAATTCCATTAAATAGAGTCGGTCTCACATGGTATTTATGACCGGACATGAAATTCATCCAATAACAAAACGTATATGTGGAGTGTTAAAAAAAATGTGTTGGTATCGTTGTTCCACAAAAAAAGAAAGAAAAAGAAAGCAGAGACCCAAATTACTGCTACCACCAAAGCAGAGACCCCTGTCCTCAGGCTTGTGCTTCCCCCCGATCTTTTACTGCTACCACCAAGCTTTCCCCCAAATTATCCACAAGTGATAGAGATAAGAATAATAAGGTTAACAAGAGTCAGACAAACAAGAAAGAAGGAAGTGAGGTGTGACAGCAATTAACTACCTCTTGGAGCATTTTTAATTGGTCGTGCCACACTTGAGGTAATCTCTGATTTTTGGGTTGCTACATATGGGCAAATGAACACATTGAGAAATTTGTTTCACGAGATGCAGTGCACAATTGCGTCTAAGGGCACCTTCGCTATTAACTACAGAGGCCACAACCATGAAAAAAGTACCCTTTTTCGACCGTTGTCTTTAGAGAACATTGCTTTTGGGTTTCTTTACTAGTTTGGGTCCATCACTAACCCTTCTAATTCTCCTCTCCAAAGATACCAGATGGTTTCAATGCCAAACAGCTTAACTCTTCCCATTACATTATTATCTCATTAATGTTTCAAAACCACTATATACTGGCTTGAAAATCCACAGTGCCACCACTCATTGGGTGATGCTGATGCAAATGAAAATCAAACTAAACAGCACCATAGATTCAAAATCCAAAATCTTCAAATTATTCAAACATCCCATATGCCAAATTATAATGCAACGCAGTTTAGAATGGAAAAATAAAAGATCTTTATTGTCACAATTTTGGCCCACATATTCTTCGAAAAGTCTAAGTTGTGTTCTTAATTAAGTTTGCAACCCTGAAACACAATTGTGTAAGTTCAATGTATACACAATTCGAAGCAACAATGTTAAAAAGCTCTTTTTTGTACAAAACTTAAAAGAATACATTTTTATAAGGAAGGAGAACTATTATGAGGACAATAAGGTAGCCACTATAAATTCTATTGCTTGACCTAAGAAATGATTAATTTTAAAAGTTCATACTTTATAGCTCACCAACTATTCCATAAACTGTCAACACTATAGAGAAAAAATGAATCAAAACATAGAGTTATAACTGATAGCTTCTCCTAACAATGCAATGTTATAAGCTAGTATGACACACTAAACACTAAGCTTCTAAATTATGAAATGAGCATGAGCATCCCTTTCACATCTATCCCACCACAAAAATCAAAACAATCCTTAAAAGTCTAAATATAAAAAAGTTGATAGGTAACTAAAAGCAAAGAAATGCAAGTATGTATAGTTGTTCAAGAATCAAGCTACAACATTAAAGCAGACCAAAGAAATGCAACCTAATTACATAAAATATTACATAAAGAAATAAAAATATAATTATCATCTTTTCATTATGAAAGCCAAAAATTGAGTGTGTATTATTCAAATTCACCATAGAAAGATCAAAGGCCCATCAACAACAGAAAGCAGATTTGATGAAAAGATCAAGATAAAGACAATTGTCAAGAAAAAGGAAACAAAAGTCCAAATGAGAAATGAAAATGAAAATTACTGAAATTTTCAACATCTTTCATGATCTTCCTAATGTCCATTACTTGATCCTACTGCATATCGGTATGTTCTCTTGGAAGTCCATGTCCATCCGCTTGTTTCTTATTCTTTTACATCTTTCCCATCACTGCTCAGAATTGAAAGACAAGATATTTAAAAAATAAATAAAAAATCACAAACTTCACCAAACTGAGACTAGAAAAACAAATTAAAGAAAAAGCTAGAGAAGGGTTGAAAAGGATGCCTTAAACCCTTGGGTCTCTCCATACAAGCACTATTACAAAATAGCAAATAATTTTATACATATTTAAATAAAAATAATTTTTTGGCTATAAACAATAAACTTGAGCCTATTTATATTGAAAATATAATCAATTTAGTATATAATTAAAATTTAAAATCTATAAGTCTTGGAATTTGGGTTTGGGCCTAACTCAACCCCAAAAGCTAGCTCACTACAAGAATAAGGTTAATTAGCGACGGAATTTTTGCGACGGCCTCAAATCCGTCGCTAATTTTATGTTTTGCGACGGCTTAAATGGTAGAAGAGATTACTGACGGAAGTTCTGTCTCAAATCTGTCAGTAACGTTCCCGCCATTTTACGCGAAATGTTGGCGCCAATTTGCGACGGCTAATGTGCAAATGTTTGTCCAAGGTCATTTGCAATGGCCATATTGGTTTGCGACGGACCGTACTTTTGCGACGGTCATTCTCAATTTGTGACGAAATCATAATTTGCGACGGCCTAGCCGTCGCTAATATTAAAAGACCGTCGCTAATTTCCAATAAGTAACTCGAACAGTTTTCTTCCTCCCTCAGTTGTCATCTTCGCCATTTCTGCTCCGGTTGTGGTTTCTGCAGCACCTCTCGCGCCACCCAAGCAGCACCCCTCGCGCCGCCTCTACCGACCCATCCCGAAGACCAGCAGCACCACCTCCTTTCCTCCACCGCCCATTCACTGCCGCGACGTACGTAACTCTCGCATTCCTCCCCCCTTTCATTTTTTAAACTTTAAACTGTGTTCCTCATTCCCTTTCATTTTTACATTTTTGAACTCTGAACCGCATTCCCTTTTTCCCTTTCATTTTTATGCGTAGGCACTGCTAGGGCTCCAATTTTTTGCCATTCCCTCTCACGCAGCGACAGTTGGAGTAGAATCTGGTTTGGGTTCTTCTCCTTATAGTAAGGTTTGAGTATTTATCTATGTTTGCACATGTTAAGATTGTCACTTTGGCATTAATTTGTAGTCTCCATGTTCTGGTTGGTCTGTTGATGCAAACACTTAATGAGTTTATTTTTGCCTGTACTAACTTTTATGCTCTTTAAGATAGTTTAGAAATCTTACTTCCATGTCCTGAGATATAAGAATATTATGTGAAACTTGATGTGAAAATTGATAAATTTGTTAAAATCTGGTTTGTTGATACTTTCACTGTCGTGACTAGTCTCTATATGTGTTAAATGTTGGTCGATGAGTTTGATTCCTTTTACTGAAAATAATTTGGCTTTGAATTTGATTGCTTGATTGTACACTAAGCATACCACATGTAAATCCCAAATGGAAATCATCTATGGACTCGTTAATTATCTCAGACAGGATAATAGTTCAATATGTTCACTTTGATAACATGTCAATTATTTAGGTAAAAAACTTGAATTGAATTTCCCTTAGGTGTGAGGGTGAAGGACTCTTTTTTTCGCTTCAGCAGTTTTAATTCTTCTAAGAAGGGTTAGAATTTCTCTTATTGTATTTTTTGTTGTGGAAATATGATCTAAATTTTGAAGGATTTGTTTTAAGGAGGTTTGAACTTGAATGAAGACTTAATTTCAAAATGACTGTGGATTTTGTTAGCTTTATAAAAACTGATTTGGGCTAGATATTTAGAAGAGTGTTTCTTTTTTTTACAAGATACAAGTTATTGGAAATAAGCAATTTGTACTTGTATATGATACATGACCAACATCTATTTTTCTGGTTTCAACATGTTAACAGGTGCAAAACCATTATTTTGTTTCTCTCTTCTTCAGTTTTGTGTTGGATGGTTGTTCTTATCCAATGGTATTTAGATATGGTTATTTTTCATGGTGAGTTTCAGTAAATTTAATGAGAAGAGTATGGCTAGGATCATCACTTATTAAGCTTCTTTTATGCTACTATTTGATTTTGCCACTGTGATTTGAATTCAGCAGTCCTTGAGGATTGTTTTGTCCCGAACTCTGTTTTTAATTGAATTCAGCTGTGATTTGAATTCAGCTGTGATATGAAAACATGATTTAAACTTAAGTAAGAGTGTTGTCGAATATTGAAGCTTCATTCAATTTGGGGATTCAGTTTGTACATTGTCCTTTTGAAGAAAAATAAATGGGTATCAGTTTACATGATAAAGTCCAGTGAAATTAAAGTCATGGTAATGGTTCAAGTTCAATCAAATAAATCTGTTACTCCTGAAATCCTAGTTTTTACTTCCAAACAGCCTCACTCATCTATGCTTGTTAGTTGTAATCATTGTCGTTAGCAGTGTTTGAGTGCAAAACTACTTGTTGAAGGATAATTCACACTATTTCATAGTCAACTTGCTACTAAGAGCCTCAAATTAAATGGCTTCAATTGGAGACCAACCATGTTAACCAGATATGCTTAGATTTTAAATTAGCTTTTGTATATATTATATTTTAACGTGATTCCTATAGTTTCTTTTACTCCCGAGTCCTGAGATTTTAAAAGTTGGCTTTTGTATATATCTTGATGAACTTGAAAATGATGATAGTTTCCGGTCCAGTAAATTAATTCACATAGATCAAGTGAAACCCACATCCATCCTAAGGTTTCCTCATCCTTTCTATATAAGGATACTTTTGTGTACCATGCACTGTGCAGTCACTACTTATTAGTGACAAGGGAGCCTGTTCTCTTTATATTTTTGAAATTTGGTTCTGCAGTTAGAGTTTTGTTTCTTCTAAAAAATCATTGATCTTTATATCTGGCTACATTTTACCTTCAATTGTTCAGCACTGATGAAGAATGATGGTTAAGTGGTTTATGTGTGGGGTGTGTGTATATTGTACATATTGTCTCCTATATGTATCCAATTTGTTTGATGAAAGATTTAAAAGACCTTTTTGTTGTTGATCTAACACTGTTAAGCATTATGGCATTGGTGAAACTCTTGTTGGCATTACTGGAATATGAAGACTTAGAGTCTTAAAAAACAATTTATTTTCTTGAATCTGTAGCCACTCAAAATAGTTGATTGATGTTTGATCTTGGAAAGAGAGAAATCTCTATCTTTGATTTCAAGTAATTTGGGTCCAAATAAATGTTAAGTTAATAGTGTTACTAAAATTAAAGGTTGATTATACTTATAATAACATGAATCCTTTGATTTTAATATGGTGCACTTGGCGTTGGTGTCCTTTCCTACTTGAGTAGAAGAACTTTGCTAAGACTAGCAATACCCATAGATAAGAAAAGAAAGCTAGTGTTGCTCTCATTCTAATTGGTAAGTGATTTTAATTACTTTTTCCTTGTGGTTTAATGTAGTCTATTAAGTGGTTACTGTTGATGCTGTCTTTGCTCTTTAAAAATGAACTACTATGTAACATTATCAAATAAGATAAATGAGGATAAACACGAGCATGATAAGAATATTACACAATAAACTATGCATGTAACCTGACAATTTTTTTATGATTGTGCTATCGTTTATAAACTACACCATGTGCTTTGTTTTTTCCTTATTCACTATATGGTTACTACAATTAAGTTGAAATTTTGCATCATTAATTTTTGTTCCATATTTAATCTCATAATTGTTGCATATATTTGTTTATGAATTAGTTCTGGAGAGTCACGTTCGCTGAGAGAGTAAGAACGCGACTTTGAGGTTCAACAAGGGAAAATCGCTTCCAAGCAAACAAAGCAAGAGAAGGTGTGTTTTTTTTTTTAGTTAATTGAAAGAATGTTTGATATTGATTTGATCATTTTTTGGTGCACCTTGATATGGAGATTGTAATTGTTTTGGTAATATAATGCCTTTTGATTGATGTCTATAATCTGTTTGTTGAATCACCTAAATGCTTTTAGGTTGGAATGTGGTCATGTTATAGGTGATTGTGTTAGTTTTCTTTTGATATTAATGGCTGAATTGGTGAGTAGCTTGAATCATAATCTCTTCTTGTGCTGAATGGACTATGAATTTTCTTTATTGGTTTTGTGTATTTTTGATAGGGTTATGGTTATCAATATTATATTAAATGATCCTTATATCTTTTTGTTCACTTTTGCCTATATCTGTTAAGTGTTTTAAGTTTTAAGTTTCTTCCCTATATTGTATTAAATGATTCTTATTCTTGTAATGTTGTTTATGTTTTGTTTCAAGTATGTTGGGGATATTATAAATTGTCTTTATAATAAATATTTATTTTCTAGATGAGTTGATCGTCGAGAAAAACCTTAGTTACCCATTTGAGGTGCAATATTTTAGAGCACGTGTACTGTTGCAAGTCATTGTGCTCTTGATATTGGACTTCGAATTGTCCAAGTGGGACAGTTTGAGAAAAAACTTTTTCTTTACTAGTATAATAGCTATTCATTAATTCTTACGTGATATATCTGATGAAAATTTGGTCTGACGCATTACCATTTGTTCTCTGGGTACATACTTGATTGTGATATCTCACCCTGGTCAAGTCATGTACTTGGAGACCAATGGGAAATGCTGCTGAAATTTCGTCAGATATGATACATGAGAAGTGATGAGTAACTATTATACTAGTGTTGAAAAAGGTTTTTCTTGAATGGGATAGGGTCATACCAAATAAAGAAATGGAGCAGTTCTGCGAGTTTGACCAAAATAGTTTTTCATTATAGTTATCTTTTTTTGGCGCAAATGCAGAGGATGGAATTTGTTCCTTTGAATCGTACTTGGATGTATGATAGGGTTTATCCGCGTAGAGGGGGATTAAAACAATCTTTCTTAGATGGTGTTGAAGAATTTATTACCAAGGCAAGTCAGCAAGATACTTATAACAATGGGGGGTTGATTAGATGTCCTTGTGTGAAGTGTGACTGTACCCGAATTAAGAATGTAGACGATGTGAGGGTCGACCTGTATAAAGTTGGGTTTAGGCCTAATTACTGGATTTGGACAAATCATGGAGAAGAAATGCCGCAATTTGATTTTGGCATTGACCAGAATTGTACCGGTGGTTCAAGTAGTGGTGCAGAAGCTGGATATGGAGATCATATTGTTTCCATGGAGGAGATGGTGTGTGACGCTCTTATGATGTCCGGGTCGTTTGAGTCCAATAATACAGAAGAGCCTCCTAATGCAGATGCACAAAAATTTTATAATCTCCTAACAGAGGCAAATAAGCCTTTGTGGGAAGGGTCCCCCGACTCGAAGTTATCGATGTGTGTTCTACTGTTGTCTGCCAAGTACAATTGGAGCATACCCGAGTTAGGCTTGGATTTCATTGCCAAAATGGTTTTGGCTGAGACGCCTTTCAAAGGAGGATTACCCAACAATTATTATGATGCGAAGAGGTTAATGTCCAAGTTAGGATTGGAGTCCAAGAGGATTGACTATTGTCAGAATGGGTGCATGCTCTTTTACGATAATGAATTCGACAAAAATGATGGCGCATTGGTTGAGTGCAGATTTTGTCACGCACCAAGGTATCGTCAGCGCAACGTAAGCAGAAGTAATCTGAAACCAATTCCGGTAAAGTCGATGTTCTACTTGTCAATCATTCCTAGATTATAGAGGATGTTTGCATCGATGCAGACTGCAGGAAAAATGACATGGCACCATGAGAATAGGAGGAATGCAGGAGTGTTACGCCATCCTTCTGTTGGTGAAGCATGGAAGCACTTTGATCGGGTGCATCCAAATTTTGCCGTTGATCCTCGTAATGTACGACTTGGGTTATGCTCGGATGGCTTTACCCCATATATCCAAGCCTCGGCATCACCTTATTCATGTTGGCCCGTTGTTGTTACCCCTTACAATCTTCCTCCCGAAATGTGTATGTCAAAGCCATATATGTTCTTGACTTGTCTGATTCCGGGTCCATCTAATCCAAAGGCAGGCATTGATGTATACTTGCAACCTTTGATTGATGATTTGAAGAGGTTGTGGAATGGTGTTATGACGTACGATATTTATCGAAAACAAAATTTTACAATGAAGGCAGCGTTGATGTGGACAATTAATGACTTCCCTGCGTATGGCATGTTGTCTGGCTGGGGGACGCATGGGAAGCTTGCATGCCCGCATTGTATGGATCATACAAAGGCATTTACCTTAAAATACGGGGGGAAGTCGTCCTGGTTTGATTCCCATCGCAGGTTCTTACCGAACGATCATCAATTTAGAAGGAATAAGAATGCCTTCAAGAAGGGGGGTTGTTGAAATGGATGGACCGCCTCCGAGGTTAACACCAGAACAAATTTGGAGTAGAATCAGGGACTTGCCAAAAGTGACTGAAGCTGGGGTTTCCAAATTAGATGGTTATGGGCAGTGGCATAATTGGACAAAGAGGAGTATTTTTTGGGATCTTCCTTATTGGAAAGATAATTTATTGAGGCACAATCTTGATGTAATGCACATTGAAAAAAATTTCTTTGACAACATTTTCAACACTGTGATGAACGTGCATGGCAAGACCAAAGACAACGATAAGGCTAGAATGGACTTAAAGTTGTACTGCAGGAGACCGGATTTGGAGCTGAGACATCAGGATAATGGGAAGATGTACAAGCCAAAGGCCAATTATACCTTGACTATCTAGGAAGCAAGGTTAGTTTGCCAATGGATAAAGGGCCTCAGGATGCCTGATGGTTATTCTTCTAACTTGGCAAGATGTGCTGATGCTATAAAAGGTAAGTTGGATGGGATGAAAAGCCATGATTGTCATGTGTTTATGGAGTGCTTACTTCCTATCGCCTTCAGTTCGTTTCCCCCCCATGTTTTGAATGCCCTTACTGAAATAAGTCAATTCTTCAAGGACTTGTGTTCTGCAACTTTAAGGGAAGACGATTTGACCAGGATGGAACAAAACATTCCACTCATTTTGTGCAAGCTGGAGAGAATATTCCCCCCGGGCTTCTTTGATTCAATGGAGCATCTTCCGATTCATCTTGCATATGAAGCCAGACTTGGTGGTCCAGTTCAATATAGGTGGATGTATCCATTTGAAATGTAATTTAAGTATCACAGTTATTGATCCATTTTCATGCATATTAGTTAATTAATAATAACCTCGTCATTTTTTAATAGATTCATGGGCGAGTCAAAACGATCGGTGAAAAATAAGGCTAGGGTTGATGGTTCGATATGTGCGTCTTACTTATACCGTGAGACAATTCATTTCTGCTCTCATTATTTCAAACACATGGTTTTGTCTCCAACAACTAGAAGGAACGAAATGGAAAATGAAAGTGGAAGACTACCTGGAACCTTATCAATTTTTTGTCTTCCCGGTCGTCATTCCGGAAAGGAGTTGACACATTATTTAACGGAGGCAGAGTGGAACTCAGCTCATGTTCATGTATTGATCAATTACGCCGAGGTTAAACCATACCATGAGTAAGTATGAGCTTATAATTTTTATTCCTTCGATAGCATATGTCAATTTTCATTGATGTTATCCATTTATGTTCAGTTCATTCTTGTCTTCTCGTGATGCATCTGCCCGTACTCATGAAGATTTTCCAAAATGGTTTAAGCAACAAGTAAGTATCTTCCCATTTATCATTCTGTTATTCACTATAATGTATGCGGATAAAAACATATATCGTTAAACTTTGTGAATAGGTTTACAATGAGGCACCTACTGTCAATAATCAACATTTACGAAACTTGACTGACGGTCCTCTGACACAAGTCAAAGAATGGCACACATACTTCGTGAATGGGTACAAATTTCATACTCAATCATGGACAAAAGACAAAACAACAATAAATAGTGGTGTTTACATAAAGGGTGAGCCAGGCGGAGTTGCAGATGACTTTTATGGTGTCATACAACACATATATGAGTTGTCATATCGTTATTTAGATTACCCTAAGAGAATTGTGTTGTTTTATTGTAATTGGTTCGATCCATCTAGTAGAGGCACTAATTTGAATAAAAAATATAATATTGTGGACATCCAAATGAGTAGAAGATATCATATGTTTGATCCGTTTATCATGGCACATAATGTGAGACAAGTATATTACGTTCCTTATCCAGCAACTCAAACAGAAAAACGAGGTTGGTGTGTTGCAATCAAGACAAAACCAAGGGGTCGCATTGAAATAGATGTTTCAGAGTTGGATGAGCCATATCAAACGGATGAAATGTCACATGCAAATAAGGTCATTGAAGTTGAACCAATCTCATGTTTACAAGACACACAAGTTGTAGGGGAAGAAGTGGATACCTCCAGCTTGACATCAAATCAAGTCATTCCGGATGAAGATGTTGAAGAAGCAGAATCAACAGAAGATGAAGATGGCTATGAATATGACACTGGCTCAAATTCTGAATAACAATTACTTTATTTATTTTAGTGATGTATTTTGTATTAAGTTGTATTGTCATTGTCATAGCTTTAAGTTCATTATGATTAGCATCATTTTCCATTATTTACAAATGTGTGTTTGTGCTTACTTTAAGTTAATTATTATCACCATCAATTTCCATTATTTGCAAATTTGTGTTTTGGTTACTTTTAATTAATTATTATTAGCATCATTTTTCACTATAGACATGACTGATGGTAAGGGAAAGGGTAAGGCACCTGCTGGAGGGGCACGTCGTCGTGGTCGACCCTGCTTTGTTACACGGACAGTCGATGACGGATTCGTGTCCCTCCCGTCTACATCTGTTACACTATGCCCACCGCCCACACCCATGCCTCCACATGATATGGCACCGGCACCCCCACCTGTTGCTCCTACACCATGTCCATCGCCCACACCCATGCCTACACATGTTCTGACACCTCCTCACCGACCTGTTGCTCCAGCCACTCAGTTCAGGGACACCTCCATTGGGATCAAGATGATGCCCACCCCAAGGATTCCGACTCAGACCCATGCAGACAATTCCAGACAACCAGATGCATCAGGGGTGGATTTGCCCATGGACGGTGATCATCAGTCTAATGGTGACGACGAGGAGACTTATGGATATTCCTCGCCTATATCATCAGATGATGAGGAGATCGAGGTTATGTTAGATGGCCGAGTTATTGTTACCCCGACCGGTAAAGGGTAAGAAAGATCTCAAATATTGTTATTTTATTGTTGAGTGAAGATTTTATATGTATGTGTATTGATTGTTCTCATGTTCTATTGATAAGGTTCCTTCTGTCGAGAAAATCTGCAGAGACCGTCACGTATGCAGTTACATCTCAGTTTGATCGGGCCTGGAAACATTGGAGTGAGCTTGAGGATCAGGACCGGGATCGATTCTTTACGGCTTTTAAGGTATTTTGTACTTTTGAATTTACTTCCATTTTTTAGTTTATTATTATCCTAAAAAATATTATATTCTCCTTATTTACAGGAGAAGGCTGCTTGGAGAGTAGAGCATTCCACTGATGTAGAGATAATTTTTCATCAAAAAGCGAGCAAAGGCCTCTCTGAGTTGTTGACGAGATATCGGAAAAAGGGACAGCATCCAAAATGGTGTTTCCCACCCATTTGGGAGGAGCTATGTGCTTACTGGGCTACACCTGAATTTAAGAAAAAATCCGCCCAGGCAAAGCTCAACAGGGCCTCGGAAAAGGGTGGGAGCCTGCACACTGGCGGCAAGATCAGAATCGTGGAGCATGCTCGACGCCTTGTAAGTTCCAACATCATATTTTGTTAATTCATTAGATGTCTGGCTATTAAGGTAGTGTAACTTCAAATATGAACAAGTTTTTTTTTGGTGCAGGCTAGGGAGCTTGGCCGTAGCGTCAAGCCGGTTGAGCTTCATGCCCGAACTCATACTAGGAAGGTACCGACGAGTATGTAGATGAGCGCTCTAGACGCTCTCAGGTGATTTACATGTCTCTTTGTTGGTTGTTGGAAATTATTTTTATTTGATATTTAATAATTATGGTCATTTTGTATGATGATGTGCATCAATTTTAATGACAGGAGGACTATCGTGATAAGTTATCTCAGGTTCGGTCTCAGGCAGCCTCATCTTCCCCTTCCACCACACTTGACCCAGAGGTGGAAGCCCAATTGGAGTTGCAGGCATGGGTCGAGGTTGCTGGCGGTAAGAACAAGGGTCGCATATACGGTATGGGAGACCTAGCCGTGAACTATCGACGCGGTGCTCCAAAGATCTTCACTCAGCAGAGTCGAGCATTGTCCAAGATTAGGCCCCGCTGATCTCATGAGTCTGCAGGAGATGGTCAAGATGCGGCGAAGCGGCAGCTCGAGGATGAGATCAATCGGCAAATGCTTACTCAAGATGATGGAGCAGATAGAGATGATGGCAGCTACACGAGAGAGAGCTCATGTTGCGTTTAGGAACCAGCACCCCACCCACGATCCACAGCAGGACCAACACCTTCACAAAGACCTCGATCCACAGCCACCACCGTCCCATCCCGAGGGTCATGCGAGACAATGGTTGAGGATGATCAATCCTTTACAGATTTGTTAATGCGGGGCTATAGAGAGGGCTATTAGTTTCTTTGATATTAGATTTTATTTTGTATGATGTATGCACTCTGTCAAAACAATTTGCTTTTATTTATGAATTTCATTTATTGTTTAAAATTATTATTCATTTATCATAATATAGTCTAAATTCTAATTAATATAAAAAATAACTAATGTTTATATTAATTTTGAATTTTATATTAAATATTAAATAATTAATTAAAAATAATTCATATTTTAAATAATTAATTAATAAAAAAATAGTTAATTAAATTATTTAGTTTTATAAAAATGTGTTGCAATTTGCGACGACTATTCCGTTGCTAATTTATGTTGATTTGCGACGGTTATGCCGTCGCTAATTTCTATAATTTGCGACGGCTAAGCAGTCGCTAATTAGCGACGGTCATTTAAAAAAACCGTCAGAAACCTTTTGCGACGACCCAACATGTGACAGATTTGTGGTCATCGCAAATTCGTCAGAAACATGTGTTTTGCGACGGATTTAAGCTGTTTGCGACGGCCTTTGGCCCTCGCTAAATTCATTTTTTCTTGTAGTGGCTTCTAAGGTGATGATTGCCCAAGCTTTATAAGCACTATTTAAGTCACATCTCTAGGCGATGTGGGACTAAACACACCCCTCATACCCAGCACAATGATGGTGCTGGTGGCTGCAATTAAGGTGACTAGGGGCAGACCGCAATTAAGGCTGATTTCCAACACACCTCCTCATGCCCGGGCCTGGAGCGTGGATGATGCAGGCAACCCAACAACGGATCTAGGATAGGCTCTGATACCATCTTAGAATTTGGGCGTGGGGCTAACTCAACCGCAAAAGCTAGCTTCTAAGGTGATGATTGCCCAAGCTTTATAAGCACTACTTAGACCATATCTCTAGGCGATGTGGGACTAAATACATCCCATATACTCAGCACAATGAAGGTGCTGGAGGTTGCAATGAAAGCAACCCAAACTTGCCGCAATTAAGGTGGCTAGGGGCGAACCTCAATTAAGGCGACTTTCCAACACACCCCCTCACGCCCAGGCCCAATGGGCTTGGAGCGTGGATGATGCGGGCAACCCAACAACGGATCTAGGATAGGCTCTGATACCATCTTAGAATTTGGGCTTGGGCCTAACTCAACCCCAAAAGCTAGCTTCTAAGGTGATGATTGCTCAAGCTTTATAAGCACTACTTAGGCCATATCTCTAGGCGACGTGGGACTAAACACACCCCTCATACCCAACACAATGAAGGTGCTAGTGACTGCAATGAAGGCAGCACAAAGTTGTCGTAATTAAGGCGACTAGGGGCAGACCGCAATTAAGACGGATTTCCAACAATAATATTAGGGGTAGAATAAATTTGAAACACAATGTCATTGGGAACAGACAAAATTAATTGTAAGTTGGAACTATTTGGAACAAAAGAAGTAATAAGATATGTGACTAAAATTGAGGAATTTATGATTGTTTGCTTTGTTTTTAGTTTCCTGTTTTCATTTGTTTCCTTATTTTTATCCTGTTTCCTGTTTTCATGAATTCGTAAAACAACTTTTTTTTTTCACTCTTTCCTGTTTTGTAATTATTTCTTAAAACATGAAATAAAAAAGGAAATGGAAACAAAGCAAACAGACCATTAAATATTAATCTATATAAATAAACTTTTCCATGTGATAAATTTTAATGAAGTGAGATGTCAAATAAAATTCCAAATGGCAAAGTCAACCTATATGATAGAGCCAAAGCAAAGAGACAACTTTAAATACATAATGCCTATTTAGTTTGATTCTAGTTTCCTGTTTTCATTTTCTATTTTTGTAAATAATTACAACATAAATAATTACAAAAACAAAATGAATGCAAGATAACAATTTTGTAATTATACTTGAAATTAGGAAATGAAAACAGGAAATGACAATTAAACCAATCAGGTTATAAATTCTGAAAGAGTCAATAATTCCATTAGCGGTTAGAAGTTGAGAAACCAAAACATGAGAACAACAGTGACCATTTCCTGTTCACCAATGTCATCAAAGTTGTCAAAAACCAAAATTGAGAAAGTAGGAATTACCCTACGGTTTTGGGGATGAAGAGTCAATTTTAATACTGTGCATATAGAGATTTTAAATTAGATAGCAACACACCTTTTTAACACTCCGTAGAACACACTCCTTATTTTTATATGGAACCCATTAAAACACATGAGTTCGCTCTATATGTTAGCGTGCCCTAAATCAAATATAGTTAATAACTAAAATCACAAAATTATTCAATCTTAAAACTACGAAATTGACAAATTCGTGCACTCATGACTTGTTAATAATAGCAAAGACATGAACAACCAAGTGAACCCGATTGAGACGGCGCAACAGCGGTGACAACAAGCTGAAACCGAAGCACTACGGTCTAAGCCGGTTTCTGGTTTTGTTTTGTGTTGTCTTGTTTCCATAATGAAAAGTTTAAATGGTGCGTTAGAGCCGGGCCGAGGCTGCTGGATTTGGGCCATTCAGTTTTACTGGCAGCCTTGCTTCTTTGTTTAGAAAAGAAAAAAAAAAGGCTTTAATTTTCCCACCTTTAATTTTCATCCTCCCACCTCCCTTAATTCAAATTTTTTTTTCCAAAAATACCCCTAGCTCCTCCCATCCCACTTGATTTTCTCTGATCGAAAATCTCACCGACCTTATCCTCTCTTACCCCCTCCTCTGTTTTACACATATCACCCCTCCTTTTCACCACTTCATATCTCACATTTTTCTATCTGACCCAGCCAGCCATGACAGTAATCACAGGCACGCGACAGAGATCGGTAGAGCGATGCGAGTCGCGTGCGACAGAGATCAACACAGGGATGAGATGGAGATCGATAGAGGGAGGCGAGCGAAGACAGAGAGCAAGGCGTGATGAAAACTATAGTCTCCCCCAATTTTTTTTTAAATAAAAATGCCCTCCTCATTTTCTCCCCACCGGCCACCCTATGGTCCCTCACTCCCTCCCCATAACCCCGTCGTGCCAGCAAAGAACGGAAGTGCCACCACATCGTCTAGATCGAACTCCACCCCTGACACTTCATTTTCGTTACCTGTGTGATGATGAGTTTTGCTTTAGAAGTGATGAATTGCTTGAAGATTTTGGCAGATATGTAGAACGGGTTGGCGGTAGTGGAGATGGCACCAATCATGGAGGCTGTTCTGAAGGAGAAAAGATGAAAGAAGATATGTGTTCAACACAACAGATTATACCAAACACAATAACTACTGTTAAAATTGGATCGTTTTGGTTTATAGAAAAAATAAAATCGACAAAATTAAGAAATCTAGGCTTGGCTATGGTTGTGGTAGCAATAGTGTTAATGATGATCCCAATGATGGTGGCAATGGTAGCTGTGTCATGGTGGCACTGGCTTTGGCGATAATTGCAAAGTGGATGGTGGCAGTAATGTACAATTTCCGTATGTGTTAAAAACTTAACACAAATGGAAACTAACTTTCCGCATGTGTTAAAAATTATTAACACATTTGGAAACTAAGTTTCCATATGTGTTAAAAAAAAGTAACACACATAGAAATCAAGTTTCCGTATGTTTTAAAAAAATTTAACACACGCGGACAAAATTTCCACATGTGTTGTAAAAATTTGACATATTCGAAAACTAAGTTTTCATATGTTAAAAAAAAGTAACACAAGGAAACTATGTGTTAAAAAAAAGTAACACAAGGAAACTAAGTTTCCGTATGTATTAAATTTTGTTAACACATATTGAAACTTAGTTTCCATGTGTGTTAAATATTTTAACACAAGGAAATTGTAGTTTCCGTATGTGTTAATTTTTTTTAACGCATGGAAATTGTAGTTCCGTGTGTGTTAAAACTTTTTAACACATGCAGAAACTTAGTTTCCATATGTGATAAATTTCGACAAGTGGGGGATAAAGGGTTGAGGGAAGAGTATTTAGGGAATAAACAAAAATTAAAGAGGGAAGGGAGGTGAGAAGATGAATTAGGGAGGTGCCAAAATTTAAAAAAAAACTATATTGACAATTTAACATAGAGACTTATTAAAAAAAGTAATTAAAAATATAAAAACTTGGGACGAACTGTATTAAAGTGCTTATTTGAAGTGGAGATAGACATATAATATATAATTAGGAACAAGAGTAGTATAGTAGGTCACACTTGCCTTAAACGGGTCTGACTTATTTTTCAAGGTCTAGGTCAGACTTTAAAAGTATGATATGATCTAAAAGCTTATTAGGGCTATGTTTTGAGACTTTTGAAGGATGTGAAGTGAAGTAATTAGTAGTGAAATGACTAGGAATGGAGTGGAGTGAAGTAGTAAGGTAAAATCATATCACTATATTATTTGGGAGTTTAATGAGGGAATAAAGGAAGTTTACAAACGCCCAATTTGGAGGGTATGAAAATATGAGGGTTTGGGTGGGATGGAGTGATTTGGGTTATCATCCTTAATCACTCCACTTCATTAATTAAGAAACTCTCAAACATTATTGTCTCTTTTTCAGAAGTATGGTGCAATATCTGGCCAGATCATCAATCCTACAAAATCAACTTTTTATGCAGGGCCAATTTATGCTAGAAGAAGGACTAGTGTTGCTGCATTGCTAGGTTTTTATTTTGGACATCTTCCCTTTTCTTGTCTTGGTATCCCTATTTTTCAAGGTAAGCCTAAGAGGGTGTATTTACAGCTTATAGCTGATAGGATCATATCTAAATTATCTATTTGGAAAGCTTCACTCCTCTCAATTGCTGGAAGAGTTCAGTTGGTTAAAAGTGTGATTTATGGCACAATGCTTTACAGTTTTCTGGTTTATGCCTGGCCTATAGGTCTACTGAAAATTGTTGAGAGGTGGATTATGAATTTTATATGATTAGGCAATGTCATCAGAAAAAAATGGTAACTATTGTAAGGTCTGTAGTCCTACATTGGAGGGAGGACTTGGAATCAGGTCTCTAAGGGAGGTTAATAATGCTGCCAATGTTGAGATTATGTTGGGAGCTTGTAACTTGTCGGACTCAATGGGTTGCCCTTCTGAGTGCAAGGGTCTTTAAGAACAATTCCCAATTTTCCTACCATATTTGTTCTTCAGTTTGGTCAGGATTGAAGGATAAGATTTCTTCTGTCATGGATAATCTGATCTGACAGATTGGATCAGGTAGCAACATTTGATTTTGGCTGGATAATTGGTCCTCAACCATTAGTTAGCCTCTTGAATATCCATGAAAGTAAGCATTCACATTTAAAAGTTAAGGCAATGGTAACTGGTTTATCCCAAGCTGTTTAATTCAGAGATATCCTGCTCTGTTGCCTATCCCGCAGTAGACTATTATTCCCACTTCTGAATGCAATGATACTATGTTGTGGAGGAACACAATTTTAGGTGAGCTATCCTTCAAAGATTCTTATTTGTTCTACAAGCCAATTGGTCAATCTCTGCATTGGTGCAAGTTAATTTGGTCCCAGTTTATCCCTCCTTCTAAGTCTCTCTTAGTTCTGAGATGCACTCAAAATAGGCTACCAATTGATGTCAGTTTATGGAGTAGAGGCTGTGGATTTGTTTCTATGTGTAGTCTTTGTGAAGCTACAGGTGAATCAACTCCTCGGTTATTTTGTGAATGTAGCTTTGTCAAGCAAATCTAGTTATAGCTCGGTTCTGTATTGAATTTAGTCATTGATACATCTTCCTTTCTTAGCATCTTAGCTATCTGTCACAAAAATTGGTCCTCTCAAGTAAAGGATGTGGTTATGGCCTCCATTGTGAATGTTTTCTGGGCTGTGCGACACTGCGGAAATAGACTTAGATATGATAACAAGAGAATCCATGTTAAAGCTGCAATTAACTTAATAATTGCTAATGTCTTATTCTCTAGAAGTCTAAGTTCTGGTTTCATGTCTTCTTATGTGCATGAATTTTATATTCTTCAAGATTTTCATGTCAAAGGTAAATGTTGCAGTGCTGCTTTAATAAAAGAGGTTTGATGGCAGCCTCCCTTTTGTTATTGGATTAAATGCAACACTGATGGAGCGGCTAGAGGTAATCCGGGTTTTGTAGCCTATGGTGGCATATTTAGAGATCGAAGTGCAGCCTCCTTAGGCTGTTTTGCTACTAATTTGGGCAATAATTTTGTTCTTCATGCAGAGTTAGTTGGAGCTATGATGGCTATAGAGGTGGCTTATAACAAAGGATGACACAATTTTTGGCTAGAATGTGATCCTAAGCTTGTAATTCTTGCTTTTAATTTTATTTCTGTTGTTCCTTGGAACTTATGAAATAGGTGGAGAAATTGTATAGTGCTCACTAATAGGATGAAGTTGAGATTTTTTTTCATATTTTCCGTGAGGGCAATAATTGTGCAGATAAGCTTGCCTCACATGGTCTCAGTATTCATGGGTTTCATTGGTGGGATACCATCCCTAGTTTTATTATGGATGATTTTTTTTGTAATAGGGTAAGCCTCCCTAATTACAGGTTTAACACTACAAGAAAACAAGGATTTACCCATGGCTTTTTACCAATGGCAGGGAATCTTTCAGAAAAGGTGTCATTATCGACTAAAAAAATGGCTGATAAACTGGATTTTGGAAAGGCACTAAAGTTTTTGAGGGAATGATCGTCAGTAACCGTTCTGACGCCGTTCTGACGGGTTTTCTGTTGGTAAATCCCTCGGAAATGTTGGCACGCTTTTGCGCGAAATAAAAGCACGAAAGTTACCCACAGATAGATCCGTCGGTAATAATTTGGTAAAATTGTAATGATATTACCAACTGATATTCCGTCGGTAATTTGAATTCATCAAATAGTTACCGACGGGCATGGTCATCTATAACTTTTTAATCTGTACCGAAATAGCTCCCTCCCCCTCTCTTCTGCTAAAACCTTCACCTCTCATCTCTTCCTCTCTCTCTCCCCCCACTCTCCTCCATCTCCTCACCAGCGACCTCCACCGCGCCTCCTCCTCACCAGCGACCCGGAACCACCGCCACCCACCGAGCCCTTTCCCCTTTTCTCTTATCCTCCCTTTCTCCCTTTTCCCCTCTCTGTCTTCCCTTGCTCTGATTACTGATATGCGAGTTGAAAATTGTATGTTTATTTTTTCTTGTTTGCATTGTTTGTTACAGAGCTGCCTCTACCATCACTTGCTTCGGGAGCTACCATTTCTGGTATATGTCCTTTGAGGTACAATGAGAAATTCATATTTTTATTTGTTTTGTGTATATACTTGTTCTGTCAAATTGTTATTGTTGTTGCTGATAGGTAGGTTATTGTTGTTGCTGTTGTCACTGCTGTGCAGTTTGTTTGTTTTGCTATATAAAAAATAGGAAAGGAAACTTAGGGGATTTGTATACACGTTGATATACTGAAAATTAGAACTGACATTGAATATGCCTTTTTTGAAGTTGAAGGAGGAGAACGAGCGCATGAGACACCAGTGGAGGCACGCCAACAGGTGGTCGCAGGAGTGCTCGAGGTGCTCCCACTAGATAGGCGCACCGTTCTGGAGGGGGTGCTCCATACCGGCCAGCCCTCTACTACTACTGACCTATGTAGTCAATGACGGATAGCGACTGACCCCTAAAACGCAATAGTGATATAGTGGGTAGCCGTATGACCGCTACATCGAAGTATAGGGAAATAATACAATAAATTTATACCACACACATATGAAGGCTAAAAAATAGAAGATTACACAAAATTAAAGAAATATTCATAGAAGAATACACAAAATTAAAAACATATTCATTGTCACTAACCACAAACAATGAATATAATAAAAAATATTTTGAAATAATAAATATTTATATTTATATGTTGGAAATAGAATCACATTAATATCTTGAGTGAGTAAATAGCCAACAGAATATTTTAAATTATATAAATGAAGATTACAAAGATAATCAATGTGAAATGCAATTTACAAGAGAGTAATTAAGCTATCACTATTTCCTAAGATGCATTGAACCTTCTACTTGGTGTACAAAGAATCTGGACTGCTTAGAAAATGGAACATTAATGTCCAAAGTGGAACGTTAATCTGGACTATAATTAATGGATATATACTACAAAAAAAAAGCACAAAAATTGAAAAGAAAAGGAAAAGGCATGAACCAACCAGAGGAATGTGAGGTATAAGGAGGTTGGGGCTGCCGGAAATAAGGTGGGGCTTCTGAAAAACGACCTGAAATGAGGTGGGTTTACCGGACATGGGGTGGATCTGCCGGAAAAAGGTTGGGTTGGCCGGAAAATATGGTGAACTGCTCGGAAAAATCACAGTATCGACCGCTACGACAGCTTTTTGGCCGCTATTTGTGGTGCTACAACCGCTCCTCAAAAGCGTGATGCTACGGTGTTTTGCGTAGCGCCTAGGGGCCGCTATGAAACACTCTGGCACGATAACGGTCGCTATTGGCTACATAGCTACTGATGTACCTGAGTAGCAAGAGGACGGCGGTACGTCGACTCAACCGCAATCAGATGGTCATCTAATGCCGGATGATGATTCTGACTCCCCCCGCCAGGACGATGACTATTATGGTGATTATTAGGATATTTACTAGGCATGACAATGAGACTGAGCCCACAAGCACCCATTCGAACCCGCCTGACTTTGATAGGGAAAACCCGCTTTGACTGGGGATAGGGGCGGTGATGCGGATACAGATATCCACTATGCCCCGAACCCGAACACGCCCTACTGTTTACGTAATTATAATAATATCCCCATATATCTATGTAGGGTATTGAATTTGTTATGATTGACAGGCACCATTCTATATAAAAGTGTACTTTTAAAAAAAACACATAACATTTGATTGTGCTTTTATCATGGTGTTTTGATTCTATCAGTGTTATTTGAAGCATAACAAAGTGCTTCTAAAGCATTAGTTTTTTTTTTTTTAATTTGTAGCTAAAAAAAACTAAGTTCCAGTTTTTGATTGATTGTTTTAATTTTGTGAAGGTTTTATTTGTTTATTTATTGGTAGTACAATTTTTGAGTTGTTAATTTCAATTAAAGAAAATAATTTTTAAATTTGATTACTCATTGATGGGGGCGGGGACCCGTGGGAAAACCTGATCCCCGCTGGGGGCGGGGACGAGGATCTATTTTCCAAACCCGAAAGGAAGCGGGGAGGGGTTGGGGAAGCCAAACCTCGCCCCGCCCCGCCCCGCCCCATTGCCAACCCTAATAGTTACTTTAGATATTTCTAGGGTTTTGGTAGTTGTAGGGTTTTCTACAGAATTATTTACATTGTACAGAATTTGATATTATTTATATATTGCATTTTTACATATGATATTATTTATTTTAATTTCAAACTTAAATTTAAATTTAATTTTAAATTAATTAAAATTAAAATTTATTTAATATATAAAATAAATAAATTAATTTTAGTTTAAAATAAATAATGAATGACTTTACCAACGGACAGGTCCCTTCTTCTAACAAATTACCGACGGACTAATCTGTCAGTGATTTGGGGTGCCCTATTGCCGACGGGAAAGGTCGTCGGTAAGTCACTGGCAGAGTTACCGACGGAAAAAGTCGTCGGTACTGTGGCAACCTTTCGAGGACTTTACCGACGGAAATTATGTCGGTAATTACCGACGGATCACCCAAATTCGTCGGTAACGATTACCTACGAGGTGGTTACTGATAGATTTGGGGTCATCGGAAACTCGTCATCATCGACAGTTTTTGGACGTTTCTGATTGCTTTTGTCTGTCGGTAATACACGATTTTTTGTAGTGTAAACAATGTTCTTGCAAGGGTTCTGGTATATGTTGTAACATCCTAAAATTTCAACATAGTCTTTTTAATAAAAGATTAAACTATTAGGAATGTTAGTATAGAAAATTAAAAATATAAACATTTATTGAAAATATTTAGTAATTAAAAAAGAATGCAAAAAATAGATACAAAAAGTCCTTTGGTCTTTAAAAAAAAATAAAAAAAAGAAAGAAAGTAGGGGTCCACGAAAGTGAGCAACTCACGTGGAGTTGCTGGCAGGGATTCAAAATGAATCCATGACCTCAACGTTTTGAGGTGATTAAAAAAAATAAAAAAAAATATAAAGGAAGGGTATTGACGTGAGACTTCACGAAAGGGAAATTAAAAAGGGACTTCACGCGTATTTATATATCAATACGTGCAGGGTTTAGAGCTTTATCACCGCGCAGCGGCAAAAAAAAAAAAGAAAGAAAGATAAAGAAGGGTGGCGCTATTTATGCATTACATGCTGGATAGGAGTCACAGATCTAAAAATACTAGTGAAAAGAAGGAAGATTCTTGGTGAAGCCCTAACATTTGTTATAGATAATTTTTAAAAATCTTTGGAGGTCTTCGAGATATAAGTAGCAATATCTTTTTCGAATTCTTTTCATGGTATATGAGTTGTTTGTGTTGATAAGGTTTTATCCTATGATTTTGAGATTTTTTTTAATTAATTTGATGCATGTCGTTATTATACTAATTTATAAAATTGGGGTTTTTCATAAAAAGGGATAATTGCTAAATTGATATTATGATGTGTTTGCTTGCCTTAATATTTATGATTAATATAATATATGTTTAATTGGTATGCATGACTTGATTTTTATGATGCTATAGAATTATAATTGTTATATGCTCTGGGAAATATCTTTCAAACTGTGATTGATGTTATGGTTGTTGGATGCGTGTTCTAAAGTATTAATAAACGAGTATATGCGTGACGTGTGAAGATTGTTATGCTGCCTAAAATAGGGGCACTGGCTTGTAACATCGCCATTTAATGGGATGTCGAAATTAAGATACGGGACAAGGAATCCATTTTATGAATGAGGCTCTCGAGTCACCGTTAATGGAAGGCAATGAACCAATTTAATTATGAGGTTCTCGAGCCACCATATGGGCAAGGAGTCAATTCTAAAATTAGGTTCCCGAGTAAGAGTAACCATGTGGGCAATGAATCAATTCGAGAACAAGGTTTTAGGGTCACCGTAAAGAGGGGGCAAGGAATCAATTATAGAACGACGTTCTTGAGTCACCGCAGATAAGGGGCAAGGAAACAATTTAATTATGAGGTTCTCGACTCACCGAATTGGGCAAGAAACCAACACAGAGTGGGGTTTCCGAGCCACTTGAACAATGATGTTATTGTTGCGACGTGTGATTTGCTTTACTTATTGAATATGTGATTATTGCTTATATTTTCTTAGTTACCGAATTAACTGTTATATCTAAACGTATTTTTAATAAACATTATTTTGAAAAATTAGTCAGTAGCATGGACAATTTTCCCAGTTATCGCACCGGCTAAGAACATCATTATTTTCAAAATATTTTATAATTGTATTGTTGTTCGTCGGGATTTTTTGTTTCATTAAAAGTGTTGCTTTCAGAGCCCGAGGGCATCGCTGTTGAGGACACCGAGACTTTAAGATTTATCTTCTTGCTTTTAGCTTAGTTGGTTAGTATCGTAGCATGGTTTAAGAGCACCTTGCAGACATCATTTATTAGTTTCAGTTTACTTTTCTCAGATTGTAGTTAGATACCTGGTTTTGAGGCTTTTTATTTATTTTTCGAATGCATGGATTTTTTTATTTTATTTTCATTACTTTGATACTTTATTACTATTTTATTTAATATGAGGTTTTTTCAAACTCAATTAATTTGCGAAAATTTTATGACTTGTACATTTTAATTAAATGTTTTAAAGGATTTTTATTGAATTTATTTTGGGTTATGTTCCAACATGGACCGATGAGTGCTCGGTCCAGTTAACTTTGAGTCCAAAGGATGAAGCCGAGATCTTTACCGAAGTGCCGAATTAATGATGGCGTTGCTACATGGATCGGACCTCGAGCCAAGAACAAGTCGGAACCTGGTGGACCAGGATCATTCCAGGCTATTTGACAAGACAACGGAAATTAAGGCCGGTTATCTTGCAACGATTTAGAAACCACCCACATTGATGACGCCCATAATCACCCATAATGGCCCATAACCACGCTAACTCTATATATACTAGGTGTTAGAACCAAAGTGGTTGTGGTTAAATAATCTCTTAAGTTTTGATGATAACAAAAAGATTAAATTTGTAAGACAAAAGTTATGATAAGAACTAACGCGTCTACTCAAGTGTGCAGGACTGTTTTCAGTATCGCTAGATAAGGGTACTAGTCTAAAGTCCCATAGAATAGCTTAACGGCATATCGGGTCTAAGACTTACTCGCTAGACGAGGCCTCAAAAGGAATACAATAAAGAACTAGTCTATCAGGTAATCGCTAGACAAGGCGCTAAAAATAACTAAGTTAAAAGGCACTAGACGAGAGTCTAAGTGTACTTCTGTAAGAGGTACTAGATGACCTATTAAGCAAGTCCAAAGACTTGTAACTAGACAAGTAGTTAACTAGCTGACAGATAAAAACAGATCTAAGCTAAACTAGTCCACTAAGTTAGTCAACTAGATGCCAAGTCAGTAGACTACCCATTTTCTCCTCAAATTTAAAAAATGTGCGTCCAAAGGCATATTGGAATTGAACCCGTCTAGTCAAAGCGAATTTATGTCAAATGATTGTTTATTTAATACGAAGGTATCAATGTCTTTTACTTCTGTTATTTGAATTGTTTATAACATTGTTTCTTGGTAAGAGAAACATAGTAGCATTGAAAACACAAAACTTTGTACTCTGACACACAAGTTGCTGTAAAGTTGAATAAAGTACAAAGAAGGAAAGGCATAAAGCAACTTTCGGTACAACAGAGAAGTGACAGTACCACTTTGAGCATTTCTGATATCCAAGAGCTCATTTCACAGAAAGCATATCAAGTTATCAGACTCAACAGATCTCAGCATTAAATGCTATCTCTAAACGGATATGTGTGAAGACTGTTGAAGAAGATGAGAGCTCAAGTTGAAGACCTTCTACAAATACTGGACGACCCCAGTAAAGAAGGTAACACAGAAATTGAACAAGCTCAAACTATTGAAAGCGCATAAACTCTGTTGAATCTTTTCTAGATTGCTTTGTAAATTTGATCTTAAACTTTCATACCCTCACACACAGTGAGTTTCTTAAATCAAAATCCTTAATCTCTAAGTTAGAGTGAGCCTGAAGAGGCTTGGTTGGAAAGAATACTTGGAAGCCTGAAGAGGTATTGAATACTTCCTGTTGTAAGCCTGAAGATGTGTTGAATACTTGTAAGTTGAGACACCCCGTTGTGCCTCGGTGTTTTATTAGATTAAATCCTTCTTAATTAAATTCTTAACCGCGTACGTAACGTGAAAAATACGTAAAAATTAAAACTTGAATTAAATAGGCATACAACTTTGATTTTATTAAGCATCACACCCTAGTTAAGTGATGCTTACACACATAAGTTTTACAACATAAAACAAAACACTGTTGAGGGTATCCTCACAGTAGGATCCTTTATAGGTTTATACTTAAACAAACTATTATTTAGCGGAAAATATAAAACGTCTTGTAAGACTCACTGGCCCTAAAACACTAAACTACATTACCGGAATCCATAGCTCTTCCTGCCGCATCCGGTTCATACGGAGTTCCATCTAACTCCTCCGCAACTGGTTCCTCCGTTGGGCCTTCTCGTACGATCACATAAAAAATACAACACAACAGACAACATATAGGGTATATGAAACAGTTCTATAATCAAAAGCGAAAAGAGTAATAGTAAATTATACAGTAATTGTCATAGACATAACATCATTCAACACCTAACTAACAAAGCATCCTCAAATTAATGTATCATCCTCTACCCCAATCTCGTACAACTAGACTTTCATACTGACGTGACCACTACTGATTTCTTTCACACATTCCTCTCGGGGAATGTCAGTCAGATGTTCAAGCGATAAGTTCCAAATTCCCGGTGCACATTCTCTTCCATGGTGAGAACGCTCACGCAAAGCATGACACTATAGCTGCACAATGCTCCCGGTGCACACCCCTTCCACTCCCGGGGGTGCTCAATGAAATTCAATGACATTATAGCTGCACAACCTATTTCTATGGTGGAACGGTCTAGCGAGAACTCTTGACCTCTTGTATTATATTATCAATACACGGTTGTGAACAATGACACCGACCTCGTGTATTATATTACCAATACACGTTAATCTCACCAACCCATTTTAACAACATCCTAATGCCTTAACCTTCCACTAGAACTCAACACATATTCTAAGTCACCACACCTCATAACAATACATCACCTAGGTTAGGCACCTCTAAGTTACCATTAATCTCACACCCAAAACAAACAACTATCTCTCGAACAATATATATATCTTTACTTAAAATCCACTAAGCACAATATTAACAACCATGCAGATCATGCATAACATAATATTAGAAAATATTCAAATCACGACCGTGACAGGCATCAAAGGCAAGCATTTCTACAACACAGAACTTGTCACGGCCTGGCCATCACAGCCACGACGACCGTGACAGACAAACAACCTCCTCAATATCATTAAATATTCAAACACCGAAAACAATACGTCACATGCAGATGGAATACCTCAACCAACGTATCACAGTAAATTCAATAACATAAATTCAAACATCATCAAATACCTATAATCAACCTAATATCGATAAACCTACAATCCCCGAATCAACATTGGTTTTAAAGAAACAGTTCCCAATGTGATTTTGGTCTTGTCGATTACTCGACTTCTGGTAGGGTTTAGGTCGCCCTACACAATTATCATATAATCTACTATTTATCGATTCCGGTGATAGGTTGATTCTTTCCCCCACCTGATTGATGTGCACGCTTTCCCGTACAAGCTCCGAATGCATCCACGCTACTGCCAAGAACCTCGGCACGCTGTCCAACAACATCCACAAATCTGCCACCATCCATCCTGACACATCTATCGATGGAAAAACTTACGAGAAAAACGGCTGGACATAAAGAAAATCGGATTCAAAATAAGCTCATGAATCCTAGGGAAAAGCTATCAAAACAAGGCTATTGTTCGAGCTCCATTACTCTTGCCACAGAGCTCTATTTAGAAAACTGAATGGTGACAATGAAGAACTATCCTTCCTAAACCTCCTCACAAAGGTTCCGCCCGATCCAATGGTTAAAAGATCTCAGATCGCATTTATTTGGTAACAGCTTAGATGGTATCCGGGTTGAGTTTCTCACCTCCGAGGCCTACTATCCGAGCTTCATATCTCACACTCTGGAGGTTTGTTCCAAATTATGACCGTTGGATATTAAGAACCACAAGTGCTGAACCTTCTTCTAACCTTTGGATAGTCCAATAATGGAGTTTTTGAAGAAAAAATGAAGAAGAAATGGAAAAGGTGAAGTGAGAAATGTGGAGGGGGCTGCTGCTGCGGTTTGGGGTTTAAGTAGGGTAGATCTTAGATTTTGTTTGGTTCCTTAGAAGCTCTATTTAGAAAACTGAATGGTGACAATGAAGAACTATCCTTCCTAAACCTCCTCACAAAGGTTCCGCCCGATCCAACGGTTAAAAGATCTCAGATCAAATTTATTTGGTAACAGCTTAGATGGTATCCGGGTTGAGTTTCTCACCTCCTAGGCCTACCATCCGAGCTTCATATCTCACAATCTGGAGGTTTGTTCCAAATTATGACTGTTGGATATTAAGAACCACAAGTGCTGAACCTTCTTCTAACCTTTGATAATGATCCAACGGTTGACGAGTGTTTCCACTCTCTCAGAGACTGCTCCAATTAGGTTTCAAGGCTTCCAACAAAGGCTTCTTGTAACTATTGAGGTTTCTCTCTCAATTCTTCTCCTCTAATCCGAAGTAGTGGGTGATAAAGAGAGTTAAGAAGATGAGGAAGATAACTAATATTATAGAAGTGACGGTTTACCTCTAGATAATGAAAGAAAGTGAAAGAATGATCAAGTTGTGCAACAGCAATAATGGAATTTTTGAAGAAAAAATGAAGAAGAAATGGAAAAGATGAAGTGAGAAATGTGGAGGGGGCTGCTGCTGCGGTTTGGGGTTTAAATAGAGTAGATCTTAGATTTTGTTTGGTTCCTTAGAGTCCAATTAATGGGTTTTGTGAATATTAAATTAAGCTTAACCATAGTTAATAGTTAACTTAACTAGGGTTATGTTACTAACTAGGGTTAAAAAGTATGTGGCTCACAATTATTGTAGGTGTGACTGATTTTGGGCCACATCTAATGAGTCATCCATGACTCATTGTTCCCATCCATTAGCGGTTACCAAAAATCCCGTACTCAGTTTCGTCATTTACCCGATTTCGGTTTTTGAGGGGAAAATGATGAAACGAAAGCAAATGAAATAGGTATGGTTTATTATATATGGCTGCACAAAATTGAGGAGATGTGGGAGGTTTACAACTGATAAGCCTCTGGCTTATCTAGTTTTATGACTAGATAGACTGTGGTTTATGTGCTAATTATTCGAGTTCAATCTCGTTTTCGCCCAAATTTGGTTTTGTTTTGTTCCTAAGTTAGACTTAGACTCGTTCTAGGCATTTTTTGTAGTTTTTAGTTTATTTTGAATAGAATTACGCTTTTTGTTTTCTTTTGTTGTTTCAGGTTAAAAGTGAAGCTCTTAGAGTCAAGGAAGATGAAGAAAATAGTGGAAAAACAATTCTGGAGGTTTCGCCCCGCGAGAGACTTATCGCCCCGCGAGCCTGAAGACCAGCTAAGCAGCAACAGTCATCCTTTCTGTCTCGCCTCGCGAGAGTCCAATTTGAAAGCGCGCCATTTTTAATATTCGCCTCGCGAGAGGCTGTTCGCCTCGCGAGCGCGCGCAGAATCAGAACTCTATATATTGCTGTTTTAGGGCAGATTGAGAGATTGCTTGGAGCTTTTGATTCTCCACTGTTTAGAGTAGCGTTTAGGCCGAATCCTTGTTTCTGGAGCTGCGTCTCCTCTTTTCTTTTCTTATTTTACTATGGTCGTTAGGTCCGATTGCTTATCTGTCTTTACGAGCATGAGGAACTAATCCCCTCGTCCGAGGGATCAATGAAACCACCCATGGCAGTGTAGAATTTGATGTGATGTATGTCTTTCTCCCTTCTTTCAATTAATGTTTTCCAATTCTGATTTGATTGCGTTGATCATATGCATGCGTGATTGACTAGTTAAACGTGATGAGGCTTAGGAGGCAATTCGCGTTTTAGAACTTGAATTGGGATCATCGATCGACTATTGCACGAGAGTGAGTAGAAGGTGCAACCTTATAGGGAACCAGGTTTAATAGAGTTTGATGATTAGGGTTATGGGACCTAGTAAGTAATTAACTCAATCATCGAATACGTCCTATTGAGCACGACAGTGGATATAGGAGAATTTGGGGGTCCTAGTTGACATTGTAATTGAACTTAGGAAAGAATCATCATCACTTGGGTACTACGCATGATTGGGTAGGTGGATTTGAGACCTTAGATATTTTAATTTCTGATTTTAATACCTTAGTTCTATTAGATTCGTTAATTTCATTTGCGATCCTATTTTCTCTCTCTCAACCACTTTCTGTTACTTGACCAAACGTATCGAACTTCTCGCGAATTATTCGAATTGGTAGCCCAATCCTTTTGTTCGACCTCGGTAATTACTTACCGTGTTTATTTTATTACTTGCGACGACCCGGTACACTTGCCGGCGACTCAACAAGTTTTTGGCGCCGTTGCCGGGGATTGGCACAACCAATTTTTCTAATTTTCTGGGAATTTTGATTATTTGGTTAAGTTATTTTTATTTTTATTTTTTTTATTTTATTTCCTGTTATTCTTTCTCTCTACGTCTTTGATTCCACTTGGTCTTGCCCTATTTTTGTATGCGAGGTACCCTTTCATAAGAGGACTTGCTATTTGATTCGGAGATCACCAAGACCGAGAAGCGCTTAAGGAAAGAATCCAAGAGCGAAAGAGGCTTGAGGCAATTGATCTTGAGGAGATGGCCCTCAGCTTTCTTTGACCTGGTCTCCAAGGTTCAACATTTCTTTATCGGGTTAAGGGGGCGCTACCAGATGGATTGTGATACCGCAGCCGGCGGTTCATTTTCCTATTTATCAGCTGAGGACGGATGGGCATATTTAGAGAAGATGTCATACAATGATTACAACCGTGGTAGGGAAACCTCAAGCGGAGTCAGTTCTGCAACAATAGAAGCCATTCTAGAGCAAAATAGATTGTTGAAGATGCAGAATGAGGCTTTGTCTGGGAATAAGAGGGTGAATGTGATACACGAGGGAATGCCTCCGGGTTGTGGAAATTGTAATGGAGATCATGACATTCAGTACTGTCCGTTCAACTTCTCCCAGGAACATGTGGACTCATGCCACAATTTCTATGACAGTGTGCCCCAGAACAACTATCAGAGGAACTGTCAGAATCAGAATAGGGGTTATATGAGGAGAGACCATCTGGGTTTCGCTTGGGGTAATGCTAGTGGTGGTCTAGCCAGGCAACAGCCTCAACAGAATTGGCAACTACAACCTCAACAGGGTCAGAGGCTTAACTATGGGATCTATCAGCATAATACTCAGCAGGCTCTTCCGGGGCCTAATCAGTTGCAAATAACAGATGGTGGAAGGCAACCTTGGGAGTTGGGTTTTGAGAAGACGAATGCGGCAATTGAGAAGCTGGAAATCTGTACAGGCACAACATTAGAGAAGATGAATGCGGCAGTTGACAAGTTGGCAATGCATACAGGGTCAGCAATTCAGAATCTAGAGACGCAGATGGCTCAGCTCGCAAAGCAACTAAATGAGCGTTTCCCAGGCACTCTCCCAGGTGATACAGAGAACAACCCTAAGGACCAATGCAATGCCGTAACAACTAGAAGCGGTGGGGTGTTGGGATCTAACAGGGGTGCAACTAGTTCTCAGGAAATTCAAGACAAGGCCCCGGAACAATCACATGTTGAGGAGGAGCAACCTGAGAAAGAGGAGTTGACAAGTGACAAGGCACCGGAGCAGGTGGGAGAGATTTGCAAACAGCTAGTACAATACCCACAGGAAGCATTGCTTGAGCAGAATATGGTTGGGAGGATGGAGCAAAGTGCAGATGATGTGGTAGTGGATTTCACCATGCTTGCCAAGCAACCCGAAATTGTTGCCTTAAATAAATATGTTGGCTTGCATGCATGTGTGGACATTGGTAAGTTAGTCCCTCCCACTTGTCTGGCACACTTCCTCGAGAAAACACCATTTGACCCGAGAGGAAGTGAGTTCATAATTGAAGAGGTCAATGGAGTTTTCACACACGGGCCAGGTGGAATTATGGATAGAGTCGCAATGCTTCTGCAATGGCCACTTCACAAACCATGGGATCCGGGCGGAGGATCTCACATGATGAGCATCTCTTGGCCCTTATGCCACAGGCTCTGGGATCCAGGTGGATGTTTCTTAATAAGTCAAGCTAGTGACGTTAAACAAGCGCTACTTGGGAGGCAACCCAAGCTAGGTATCATTTATTTTTAGTTTCTGTCATTTTCATATATATATATATATATATATATATATATATAAAGAAGCTTGATTCGCCACGCGAATCCACAGTGGCCACGCGAGACAGAAGCCCTGAATCTCAGAGGCTTGCTCACGCTTCTGTCTCGCGTCGCGAGGGATACTTTAGCCTCACGATTCTGGGCATCATCATCTGTTGGAATTCCAGATTCGCCTCGAGAGATACTACTCGCCTCGCGATTCTGGAAAGTGTGAAGAACAATTTTCCAGATTCGCCTCGCGAGTGATCTCTCGCCTCGCGAATATGCAATTAAGCTTTTGATTTGCAGGATTTCTTCCAGGAGAGGCCTTTGGCCCAGCAGAGGGGTGCCCGAGAGACCAATTGGATGAGGATGCAACCATAGAAGAGCTTTGCGTGGAAGCGGCCACCTACACTACACCTTGATCAGGGAGCACCCTCTCTCTTCCTCACTCTTATTTTATATCTGTGTTCTTTCATTGAGGACAATGTATGCTTTAAGTGTGGGGGAGGGAACCAATTGTTGTTTTTGTTTTTGTTTTTGTTTTTGTTTTTGTTTGTCACTCTTGAATAATTTGAGAAGATCAAGAGTATGTGTATGAATGTGTGTCGGCAAGCTTGTTGGATTTTAATTAAATTTAGCATAGATTGATTGCATGAATTATTTTGACCATCGATAATTTCCCCCTAGGTTCAGAAAATAGAAAAGTTGATCCCCATGTGAAAAATTGAAAATTGAACTTTGAGAAACTTTATTGTGATTGCTTGATTTATGACAAGTTTGGGGTGAGGGGGTGCACACACTAGGAATTGTATCTCGGTCAAACAAATTGCAAAAATGTCTAGGTGAGGATTTGAGCCTCCAACTTTGTTTTTGATTGTGTGGATCACTTTTAAGTTGCACTTTCCCGAATTTGCTTGAATCTCTTCATGGTTTGCATGTTTATGTGTTGCATTAAATGAATTAGGCAATTTTCTTTGAATAACTACTTGGCCTAAAAAGAACCATCCCTAATGCATGTTCCCTAGTTAGCCACATTGAGCCTAATTAGCCTATTGTTTCTTGATGACCCTATATGATAAGCCAAAATTTGGAAAAACCATGTTAACCCAATCTTAGGATTAGGGGAGCATGGAGACTGGGCAAGAGAAGGGTCGTAAGAAACTAAGTTTGGGGTGGCTACAAGGTTTGATATGTTGTTATGGGTTGAGAAAAAAAAAAATAAAGGTTGAAACCCAAAACAAAAAGAAAAAAAGGAAGAAAAGAAAAAAAAATTGCCAAAAGAAAAGGGGCAAAACAAAAAGATTGGCAAGGAAAAGGCTGTAGTCACCCGAGGCAAAAAGAAAAATGAAAAAAGGAATTTGAGTGGAATATGTGTCAAATGCTCATGCTCTCTTAGTTCCTAGGGACTTAAGCCTAGTATCCTTGAATATCCTACCCTTAGCCAGGCCCCATTTCAACCTTTAAAAGACCTTCTGATGTTGCATGCATGTTTTCGTGGGAACTATTTTTGAGATGAAAATCAAATTCAAGGGAAGTGCTCTTGAAATGTGAATTTGAGTGAAAAGTTGATAGCCTAGACGAATTTGAGCGAATGAGTGAAATTTTGCATACCCTGGTGAGGAAGGCAATTGTTTGAAATTGGTGATCTTCCTTTTGTGTGTAACTTTGATCCTCAACTTAGATTAATGATTGTATGAATGATGAAGTTCTCAATTGTTTGAAGTAGATGAATGTGGGGATTACATGGATGTAAGGGGGGAAATCATTGAAGAAAAACTGTTTTGTTAAGATTGCATGAAATTTGTGCGAAATCGATTGAATCCCTTAAGCTTGCCAAGTCTTGAGTCTTTTTTTGAGTTTTACCTTGCTTGGGGACAAGCAAGGTTTAAGTTTGGGGTGTTTTGATAAGTCTCTGGCGTATCTAGTTTTATGACTAGATAGACTGTGGTTTATGTGCTAATTATTCGAGTTCAATCTCGTTTTCGCCCAAATTTGGCTTTGTTTTGTTCCTAAGTTAGACTTAGACTCGTTCTAGGCATTTTTTGTAGTTTTTAGTTTATTTTGAATAGAATTACACTTTTTGTTTTCTTTTGTTGTTTCAGGTTAAAAGTGAAGCTCTTAGAGTCAAGGAAGATGAAGAAAATAGTGGAAAAACAATTCTGGAGGTTTCGCCCCGCGAGAGACTTCTCGCCTCGCGAGCCTGAAGACCAGCTAAGCAGCAACAGTCATCCTTTCTGTCTCGCCTCGCTTCCTTTTGTTTGTTACTTTGATCCTCAACTTAGATTAATGATTGCATGAATGATGAAGTTCTCAATTGTTTAAAGTAGATGAATGTGGGGATACATGGATGTAAGGGGGGAAATCATTGAAGAAAAACTGTTTTGTTAAGATTGCATGAAATTTGTGCGAAATCGATTGAATCCCTTAAGCTTGCCAAGTCTTGAGTATTTTTTTGAGTTTTAGCTTGCTTGGGGACAAGCAAGGTTTAAGTTTGGGGTGTTTTGATAAGCCTCTGGCTTATCTAGTTTTATGACTAGATAGACTGTGGTTTATGTGCTAATTATTAGAGTTCAATCTCGTTTTCGCCCAAATTTGGCTTTGTTTTGTTCCTAAGTTAGACTTAGACTCGTTCTAGGCATTTTTTGTAGTTTTTAGTTTATTTTGAATAGAATTACGCTTTTTGTTTTCTTTTGTTGTTTTAGGTTAAAAGTGAAGCTCTTAGAGTCAAGGAAGATGAAGAAAATAGTGGAAAAACAATTCTGGAGGTTTCGCCCCGCGAGAGACTTCTCGCCTCGCGAGCCTGAAGACCAGCTAAGCAGCAACAATCATCCTTTCTGTCTCGCCTCGCTTCCTTTTGTTTGTTACTTTGATCCTCAACTTAGATTAATGATTGCATGAATGATGAAGTTCTCAATTGTTTAAAGTAGATGAATGTGGGGATTACATGGATGTAAGGGGGGAAATCATTGAAGAAAAACTGTTTTGTTAAGATTGCATGAAATTTGTGCGAAATCGATTGAATCCCTTAAGCTTGCCAAGTCTTGAGTATTTTTTTGAGTTTTAGCTTGCTTGGGGACAAGCAAGGTTTAAGTTTGGGGTGTTTTGATAAGCCTCTGGCTTATCTAGTTTTATGACTAGATAGACTGTGGTTTATGTGCTAATTATTCGAGTTCAATCTCGTTTTCGCCCAAATTTGGCTTTGTTTTGTTCCTAAGTTAGATTTAGACTCGTTCTAGGCATTTTTTGTAGTTTTTAGTTTATTTTGAATAGAATTACGCTTTTTGTTTTCTTTTGTTGTTTCAGGTTAAAAGTGAAGCTCTTAGAGTTAAGGAAGATGAAGAAAATAGTGGAAAAACAATTCTGGAGGTTTCACCCCGCGAGAGACTTTTCGCCTCACGAGCCTGAAGACCAGCTAAGCAGCAACAGTCATCCTTTCTGTCTCGCCTCGCGAGAGTCCAATTTGAAAGCGCGCCATTTTTAATATTCGCCTCGCGAGAGGCTGTTCGCCTAGCGAGCGCACGCAGAATCAGAACTCTATATATTGCTGTTTTAGGGCAGATTGAGAGATGGCTTGGAGCTTTTGATTCTCCACTGTTTAGAGTAGCGTTTAGGCCGAATCCTTGTTTCTGGAGCTGCGTCTCCTCTTTTCTTTTTCTTATTTTACTATGGTCGTTAGGTCCGATTGCTTGTCTGTCTTTACGAGCATGAGGAACTAATCCCCTCGTCCGAGGGATCAATGAAACCACCCATGGCGGTGTAGAATTCGATGTGATGTATGTATTTCTCCCTTCTTTCAATTAATGTTTTCCAATTCTGATTTGATTGCGTTGATCATATGCATGCGTGATTGACTAGTTAAACGTGATGAGGCTTAGGAGGCAATTCACGTTTTAGAACTTGAATTGGGATTATCGATCGACTATTGCACGAGAATGAATAGAAGATCGGTGCAACCTTATAGGGAACCAGGTTTAACAGAGTTTGATGATTAGGGTTATGGGACCTAGTAAGTAATTAACTCAATCATCGAATACGTCCTATTGAGCACGACAGTGGATATAGGAGAATTTGGGGGTCCTGGTTGACATTGTAATTGAACTTAGGAAAGAATCATCATCACTTGGGTACTACGCATGATTGGGTAGGTGGATTTGAGACCTTAGATATTTTAATTTCTGATTTTAATACCTTATTTCTATTAGATTCGTTAATTTCATTTGCGAACCTATTTTCTCTCTCTCAACCACTTTCTGTTACTTGACCAAACGTATCGAACTTCTCGCGAATTAGTCGAATTGGTAGCCCAATCCTTGTGTTCGACCTCGGTAATTACTTACCGTGTTTATTTTATTACTTGCGATGACCCGGTACACTTGCCAGTGACTCAACAACAACCATGTAAAATGAGTGGTTAAGAGTGCGTAGATGTGTCTTGTTAATAACCGCGAAAGCTTGGGGGTATTTTGGTTATTTTACCTAAAAGTCGTGATTACTAGCATTTAATGCTCATAAATGCTTGGTGACTCTTCCTCCACGAGTCATCATGTATGACTCGTTATCCAGATCTCTTGACGGGTCTCTGCAGTTCCGTTTTCGACTACGTCGGTTTCCCGATTAGGGTTTCTGTCTGTTTTTCGATCGAAAATTTTTAAAATAACCAAACTCGTTGGAAATATGATTTAAGCACAAACCATTTCGTTGACGAGTCAAAATTATGTTTTCTGATCATTAAAATCTTACTGTTAGTGAAAACATCGACCGTTTTACGTCCGAACTTTTACCAAAATTTGTCTGTATAAACATAATATTTTATTTATGATCAGAAGTTTGGAAAGTAGACTTCCTCACAGACAAAATATAAAAAATCTACAAATTTCAGTTTTCGGGTCAAATTAGGGTTTTCTTTCAGTATAAAATTATACTGTCAGTTAAAATCGCAGATCGGGCTCCGTCTGAATTTTCAACCCAAAATTTCACCGTAACCTTCTACCATAAGAGAGATTATGAATATGATTTTATTTTATTTAAAATCACTTTCTAACTCTTAGATTAAAATATAATTAATTATATTTTATCTAGTTAAATAACGTAATTAATAATCAGGCTGTTACATAAGCTATTGGATTATAGTGGAGAAAACCATCAAGTAGAAGGGACTGGACGTAGCTCTTGGTTGGAAGAGAGTGAACCAGGATAAATCACTTGTGTGAATATTCTATCCCTATCTCTTTACAACTTTTGATTATACTAACTGTGGGGATTTGGATTTAAGTATTGTTAAATCTTTTAAAAAGATACTTTATCTGTGTGTATATTTCTTCTCTTGCTTGCAAAAATGGTTTAAGAAAAGATTTTTTGAAAAACTGTTAAGAAACACAAGTCAACCCCCTTCTTGTGTTTCTCTGTGTCAACTTCAGTTGGTATAAGAGCTCAGCCTCAAAAGGGTTGACCATCTAACAACTGATGTGGGAGTACGATCTAACAAGCATGGATATAGAAGGACAACCAATCAACAGTCCTCCACTCTTTGATGGTAGTGATTGTGACTACTAAAAAAAGAGAATGATGGCTTTTCTTGATGCACAGAATGTGGATATCTGGGAGCTGATTGAAATTGGCTATACTGAACCAAGAGGTGACAATGGAGCTGCTATTCCTAGAGCTTAGTGGACTGCTGAACAAAAGACTCAACATCAACTCAATCTAAAGGCCAAGCACTACATGATATGTGCTATCACCTGATCTGAGCATGATAAAGTCCATAGTTGTAATACAGCTAAGGAAATTTGGGATACTCTAGCTTTAGCTCATGAAGGGTTATTCCAAGTCAAAGAGTCAAAAATAAGCATGCTGGTTCACCAGTATGAACTGTTCAAAATGGCTGAACATGAAACTATAGATCAAATGTTTGGTAGATTCCAAACTATCACTAATGGTCAAAGATCTCTTGGAAAGACTTATGAAAACAGAGATCATGTCAGAAAGATCTTGAGGAGCTTACACAAATAGTGGAGACCTAAGGTCACTGCTATTCAGGAGGCTAAGAATCTCAACATTCTTACTCTAGAGGAGCTTCTTGGATCTCTCAAAGCCCATGAGCTTGAACTTAATGAAGAAGAAAGTACCAGAAAATGGAAGTCAATTTCCCTAAAAGCTAAAAAGGCCAGCTCCTCAAAAGTTCTAAAGGCAGAGAAATCCTCAGATGAAGCAGGCCCTTCATACAATGATGAAGGATCTGATGAGGATGAACTATCTTTCATCTCCAGAAAGATTCAACATATGTGGAGAAAGAAATGTGGTTTCAGAAGGAAGCAATTCAATAAAAAGTTTACCAAGGATAAGTCAGACTCCAAGGATAAATGTTCACCTTTGTGTTTCGATTGAAAAAAGCCCGGTCACTTCAAAGCAGACTGTCCAGAATTGAAGGACAAAAGAAATTCTTCAAGAAGAATAAAGGTTTGGTGGCAACATGGGAGGATCTGGATTTGTCATTGTCTGATGAAGAAGAAGAAGCCGAGGAAGAGGCAAACATCTGTCTCATGGCTAGCACTTTTTCTGACAGTGAATATACTGATGCTGAGGTAATGAGTTCTGACTCATTTACTCTACAAGAAGCATTTGATGAATTATTAAGTAACTCATCCATACTATCTCATGAATATAAAAACCTTAGAAAGAAATTTACTAAGTTAAATAAAGAGTATGATAGAGTCTGCATTGAAAAAGAAGCACTTGTTAACGAAAACAAGAAATTAAAATCTGAGAATGTCAGTCTAACTGACAAACTCAAAGTTGAGCCAAATGTTCCCTGTGAAGTTGTAAAATTGAAACAGGATGTCTGACATACAGCCTGTCTAAGTTTGTAGGTGACTCAAAAAAGTTAAACATGATACTGAGGTACTCTAGATCACCTCATGATAAGTCTGCCATAGGCTATGACAAGAAAAAGAAGGAAATATCTCACAAAGTAAACCTCATGCACACCAAGGAGCTTCTAAAGCTCGAGTACAGCACAATAATGCAAAATCTCGCTCGTCCAACACACACTGTAAAGTTTGTTGTATATTACATCTAGATCCATACATAATAAACATGTTAAGCATACTCGTTCAGTGACTACTAACAAGAAATGACCCAAGTCAATCTGGGTGCTTAAAGACAAGATTATACCTGTTACAGATTTACTTAACAACAGGAAAGAAACACGCATCTTGGTATTTGGACAATGGATTCTCACGTCACATGACGGGTGAAAATTGTATGTTCCAAGACCTTAGACATAAAGATGGTGGCTGGGTTACCTTTGGAGGTAATCAGAAAGGGAAGATCATTGGAGTAGTTAAGGAGCTTCATATTCTCAACATGACAATGCTCAAAGATCATGGCAATTCAAGAATTACCATCCTCAAGATCAAATCATTGGAAGTCCCAGTGATAAGCTAAGGATAATGTCATCCTTCAGAGAGCAAGCTGATTCTGCTTTTGTCTGAGTTAGAACCAAAGACAGTAGATGAGGCTCTACTAGACGAGGGTTGGATTTTGGCCATGCAAGAGAAGCTGGACCAATTTGAGAGAAGTGAAGTTTGGTCTCTTGTATCTCTTCCAAAGAACAAATCATTGATTGGAACCAAATGAGGCTACAAAACCAAGCTTGATGAAAATGGTAAAGTGGTAAGGAATAAAGAAAGATTAATTGCTCAAGGTTATCCTCAAGAAGAAGGTATAGATTACACTGAAACCTTTGCTCCAGTTGCTAGATTATAAGCTATTCGCATTCTACTATCATTTGTTGCACATCATAATATCATGCTTAATCAAATGGATGTAAAAAGTGCATTTTTAAACGGTTTCATAAATGAGGAAGTTTTTGTTATGCAACCTCCAGGTTTTGAAAGTGAAACTCACCTTGAACATGTATATAAGCTAAAGAAAGCTTTATACGGTCTTAAGCAAGCTCCTAGAGCTTGGTATGAAAGGCTAAGTTCATTTCTTATTGACAATGGATTTAGTAGAGGAAATGTTGATACAACCTTGTTTAGAAAATCCAACAAGTCCAGCTTCATAATTGTGCAAATTTATGTTGATGACATAATCTTTGGAGCTACTAATGAATCTCTATGCAAGGAATTCTCTAAACTAATGCAAAAGGAATTTGAAATGAGCATGATGGGAGAACTCAAATTCTTCCTTGGACTTCAAGTAAAACAAACAGTGGACGGGGTGTACATCCATCAAACCAAGTACACAAAGGAACTCTTAAAGAAGTTCAAGATGGATGATTGCAAACCAATGAATACTCCTATGCATCCTACGTCCGTACAGAACAAGGATGACAAAGATAAAAAGGTAGACCAAAAGGTATATAGAGGTATGATAGGATCTCTTCTATACATTACTGCGTCCAGACATGACATTATGTTCAGTGTTTGCTTATGTGCTCGATTTCAATCTGATCCAAGACAATCTCATTTATCAGCAGTTAAAAGAATATTTAGATACTTGAAAGGTACTACTAATCTGGATTTATGCTTTAAGAAAAATGATAATTAAAGATTAGTTGGTTTTTGTGATGCTGATTATCCTGGAGATCAAATAGAAAGAAAATGCACCAGTGGAGGATATCACTTCATTGGAGCAAACTTAGTCTCATGGTCATGAAAAAGACAAAATACCATTGCCTTGTCAACTGCGGAAGCGGAGTATATCTGTTGCAAGGTGTTGCTCTCAACTTCTATGGATCAAACATCAATTGGAAGATAATAATGTGTTTGTAAGTAGTATTTCACTTATGTGTAATAACACTGCTGCAATCAATATAGCTAAGAATCCAATCTTGCATTCAAGAGCTAAGCATATAGAGACTAAACATCATTTTATTAGAGATTATGTGCAAAATGGTGTATTTGATATACAGTTTGTAGATACTGATCATCAATGGGCAGATACCTTTACTAAACCTCTAGCCGAGGATAGATTTATCTTTATTAGAAAGCATCTTAATATGATTTGTATGGATTGATATGTCGTCCAGTCATGGTCAGCTACTGTATGTTAAGTGCTTGTCTATTGCATATCTGTCCATTGTCTGTAAATATTTGCTATTTGTCTCGTCTATGATTTTCTATTAATTGTTTGCATTTAATATGTATTAAGACATATTTATTTCAAATTCTCTCCGTCGAGTCAGCTATTTCCATCATGAGTACAAGTTACTTTTTACGATTTCAAGAAACCTGTGCCGTGTCAGCATTTAATGCACGTCCTCTCACATGTCTCCTTTTATTTTATTTTAAAATTATTTTCTAAGAGAAAACTCTTCACCTTCCAAACCTTTTTAAGTTTCCCTCTCTTTCTCTAAAAACCTTTCACTTTCTCTGAAAAACTAACTCCTCTCCTGCGAAGAAAACTCTCCGTCTCACCTACCTTCAAACCTTCTGAGTATGATGTCAATGCTCTAGAAATAGGAATAGAGCATCACTTCGATTTCAGTATTCTAAAGGAATACAACGTGGATGTAAGTCAATATATTAGAGCTGCTGGTTGGGAATGACTCTTCATCGAAAAGGTCTCTGTATATCCAGGCCTAATCAAAGCTTTCTAGAGGAACCCCATCGTTACTAATACTGAGGTAAAAGTTTCTGCTTTGGGTACTGAAGTAATGGTTTCTGAAGCTTCTATTGCCACTGCTATTCACTGTGCTCAAACGGGTTTAACCCTAACAGAGAAATGGGAAGAAGAGTTAGGTGGTGAAGAAACCATCACTGCTATCTTGATGAGAGATGATACTGTGAGAACCGACTCATGGAAGGCTGTTGAAATGAAGGATGAAGCTCGTATACTTCATCAAATCCTGAACAAGACTGTTCTGCACAGGGCTGGGTTAAAACACAACCTTTCATCTCTTCACAAGTTTTGCCTATGCCATCTCCTGACTGAAACTGCAATCAATTTGCCTCATATTCTGTACAACGGATTTAAGGAATATGTTGTACACAGAGAGAAAGCTACTGCCATACCTTTCTGTCATTTTCTTTCAAGGATTTTCAAATATCACCAAATTTATGCTATGTTAGAAGCCAAGACTCCAGAGGAACAAGCTGTTATTCTCAAGGAAAAGGGTATGTCCCCTGCTGCGTTTGGCAAAGTAAACCTAACAATGGTGAAACTTGATCCTGTGATGCAAGTTGATTTGGCTAGGAAAGAAGAGGTTATGAAGGTAAAGGAAGAACAAATTGAGCTGAATGAAGCTGAGGCTCAAGCCATGCAGAAGAAGCCCGCTGGATGACATGTTAAATCAAGACGCCTAGCTGCTTCTAGGAACCCTATGTTGGAGTAGTCATCAGGGGACCAAGGGCTGATGAACCCCAAGCTGCTCAGAAGAAGAAAAGGGCAAGAAAGGTGATTCTGTCTCACAATGAAGATGATGATGAAGACAATCAACCAATTGGCTCAGTCTTAAAGAAGCAGAAACAAGCTACCACTCCTGCTGTGCCTACAAGAGCTAGGCAACCTGCTTGGAAAGTCAAGTCCTTTGTGACTTCTGAGGTAAATCCACCAACACCAACTCTGATTGAACACTCTGTTGCTGAATTGGTAAATAGTCTTAATATTCCCGTCAACACCACCACATCATCACAACCACAAATAAAACTGATGAAGCTGTTCAGAGTGAACTTTTTGAAGATATGGCTGAAACTGGGTGCAAACCAGAAACTTCAGGAAAACAGTCTTCACAACCCTTATCTTTAGCTGTTATTCATCCAAAGGCACCTGAACTCTCCAGAGCTTTAAGCACTATGCCCATCCAAGGGAATTTGGATGCTACAGTTGAGAGCTCAACAACTTCTCTTCCTCAGGATCATGATGAACTCATCACTAGAAAAGTTGAAGCTCAAGTTGAGAAATCCCTTCAACCTATCAATGCTCTTATCCAACAAATGATCCAACTGTTGTCCCGCTTTTTGCAAAATAAAGGCAACACGCCTCCAGGTCCACCCCCACCCCCTCTTCCACCTTAAAATCCCTAGCTCGTCTTTCTCTTTTTCTCTTTGTATTTTATATAACTGACAATGATGGTCCACCCTATCCTACCTTATTGTCTGATGACAAAAAAGGGGAGAAGGATATTGAGAGATAAATTTGAAGAAGTAGTTTTAAACACCAAAGTCTTTGTCTATATACTTTCATATCTGGGTTTTTACTTATGTTCTGATACTTGTTTCAAATTGCTCTGATACCTATCTAAATACCTGAGTTTTATATGCTCTGATACATGTCATATAGTTTCCTTGCTTGATGTTAGACTTATTAATGTTTGAATTCTTTGTCTTAGGGGGGTCTCTTTGGCTCTCTTAGACTTTGCACACTCAAATTTAATAAATTTTTGTCATCATCAAAAAGGGGGAGATTGTTGGAACCAAAGTGGTTATGGTTAAATAATCTCTTAAGTTTTGATGATAACAAAAATATTAAATTTGCATGACAAAGTTATGTTAAGAACTAACACGTCTACTCAAGTGTGCAGGATTATTTTCAGTATCGCTAGGCAAGGGTACTAGTCTAAAGTCCCTCAATATCTTAATAGCATATCGGGTCCAAGACTTACTCGCTAGACGAGCCCTCAAAAGGAATACATTAAAGAACTAGTCTATAAGGTAATCACTAGACGAGGCACTAAAAATAGCTAAGTTAAAAGGCACTAGACGAGAGTCTAAGTGTACTTCTGTAAGAGGTGCTAGACGACATATTAAGCAAGTCCAAAGACTTGTAACTAGACGAGTAGTTAACTGGGCTAGCTGATAAAAACAGATCTAAGCTAAACTAGTCCACTAAGTTAGTCAACTAGATGCCAAGTTAGTAGACTACCCAATTTATCCTCAAAATTAAAAAATGTGCGTCCAAAGGCATACTGGAATTGAACCCGTCTAGTCAAAGCGAATTTATGTCAAATGATTGTTTATTTAATATGAAGGTATCAATGTCTTTTACTTGTGTTATTTGAATTGTTTATAACTTTGTTTCTTGGTAAGAGAAACATAGTACCATCGAAAACACAAAACTTTGTACTCCGACACACAAGTTGCTATAAAGTTGAATAAAGTACAAATAAGGAAAGACAGAAAGCAACTTTCGCTACAGCAGAGAAGTGACAATACCACTTTGAGCATTTTTGATAACCAAGAGATCATTTCGCAGAAAGCATATCAAGTTATAGACTCAACAGATCTCAACATTAAATGCTATCTCTAAACGGATATATGTGAAGACCGTTGAATAAGATGAGAGCTCAAGCTGAAGACCTTCTATAAATACAGGACGACCCCAGTAAAGAAGGTAACACAAAAATTTAACAAGCTCAAACTATTGAAAGCGCATAAACTCTGTTGAATCTTTTCTAGATTACTTTGTAAATTTGATCTTAAACTTTCATACCCTTACACACAGTGAGTTTCTTAGATCAAAATCCTTAATCTCTAAGTTAGAGTGAGCCTGAAAAGGCTTGGTTGGAAAAAATACTTGGAAGCCTGAAGAGGTGTTGAATACTTGCTGTTGTAAGTCTGAAGAGGTATTGAATACTTGTAAGCTATTGGATTATAGTGGAGAAAGCATTTAAGTAGAAGGGATTGGACATAGCTCTTGGGTAGAAGAGAGTGAACCAGGATAAATCACTTGTGTGAATATTCTATCACTATCTCTTTACAGTTTTTAATTATACCAACTGTGGGGATTTGGATTTAAGTTTTGTTAACTCTTTTAAAAAGATACTTTATATTTCTTCTCTTGCTTGCAAAAAGGTTTTAAAAAAAGGTTTTTCGAAAAACTGTTAAGAAACACAATTCAACCCCCCTTCTTGTGTTTCCCTGTGTCAACTTCACTAGGCCTAGCCTTCAGGTGAGATAATCTTCTTCATAAACTAGAAGCCGAGTAATACCTCGACATTATCTCAGAACTATATTTGCTTTGATTCCCACTGGCGATACGTAGGAGCAAAATACACTTATTTTGTCAAGCTATATCCACAAAAAACCTTCCTCGAGACTCTTCTCGGATTATTGTTCTTGTTAGAACAGTTACTAATGTGACGAAGGGCGTTATATTTTTGGTATCAGATAAGTTCGATTCTAAATCTGATTGTGGTATTGGGGGTTTTTCTTAAACAAAACTTTGGGGCATATGATGCTTGCTAGAGTTATAAATGTTGCATGTTATTCTTTGGGATATTGGACCTGATCAACCCATTATTTCATTGGTAGTGAGCAGATTTATGGCTACTACCAGAAGAGGGACGAATGATGCACTTGGAACAACTTTGGGTCATATGGCGAGAGCTATGCAAGGACAAACGGAGACTCCCCATTAACTGAAGGGGAATGGATCGGCCAGTCACTTATGGAGTGGTAGCAACCTATGACCCTTAACCCGTGAGGCCTTTCGAATTCAAGAAGAACGATCCGCCATCATTCTGAGGCAGCTTAGATCCGAAGGAGACTGAATTTCTTCAACTCGTATTGGAGAAAAAGTTACTATTTTGTTTGATTCAGGAGCAACACATTCTTTAATATATCCTTCATGTGTGAAATTTGGAGTTACCCATCTTTCGTTTGTCCTTTGATTCATGTGTTTCTACTTCTATGGGGGATAATCTTATTACTTCCAGTGCTTGTTTAAATTGTTTTCTTGTACATTGGGACATGCCTTTTGTCTTCGATCTTACTTGTTATCTATGTCTGGGTTGGACGCTATTCTTGGTAAGTACTGATGGTCGTCTAGACTTGTTATCTATTTCCAAGGTTCTGAAGAAGGAAATGGCTAAGGGGCTAGCTGCTACCCCTCAAAAGGATTTGAAGAGGAAAGTTGTAGCTGAGGCTACACCAGTTAGAAAGTCTACAAGGCTGAAGATTGTTGAGCCTGTGCAGATCCCTGTACAGATAAGTTTACCTGCTGCCTCACCAGTAAGATCGTCTGAACCCTCACCTCCTTCACCAGTTCAATTACCCCAATTACCCTCACCTTCTACCTCCTCCTCTACCTCATCATCACATAATACTTCACTTCATAACCAAATCACTATTTCTGAAAACTTCTTGCCCTTTCACTTAGAAAGCTTTAATTTAAACCTAACTCCTGAAAACACCTCACCAAAACCTAGGGCTGACAAAAGGATCCGCGGACCAATTATCCATCCAGTCCATCCATAACAAAATCCATCCAATAATAAAATACATTATTAAATAAATTGGATGGGTTAGATTGTTTTTATTAATGGATGGTTAATGACCCATCCATAATTTTTTAAAATCCATTGGATAAAAAAAAAAGTGGACCATTTATTATCCATTTCAAAATTAAATTAACATTTTCAGCATAAACAAAACATTTAGATCAAATTCAGCTGAAAAAGTAGTGAAAAACACAATGCGAAGTTTATATACCTATCTGTGCAAGAAATCGAAACTATAACAAGGTCAGAAGAGGAACCGAGTGAGGAGCAGATGAAACGATGCCAAATTGAAAATTCTTGAGCTGCAGACAAATGTAAAGTGATGAGAAAAAAGAAAATGAAATGAAAGCGGTGGTGCTTCTCTCTTCCTTTGGTGACTGAATTTCAAGATTTATTTGTGGAGAGGTTATAGCGTCTCCCTCTTAGTTTGTTATTTGGAGTCCACTCTACACACATTTCTTTCTTTCTTTTTTTCTTTTTTTCTTTTTTCAAATGAATAAATATAACTACCGTGCTTAATAAGAAGATAAAATCACAAGGCCTATAAATCACTGTGACTTGAAAATTGAAATCAAAAACCCCTGTACGTAACTTATAAGTTATAAGGCATGATTTTTTTTAAGCAAAAAATGATAATAATTAAGATCCTTAAATTTAGAGCAGACCTTAAATTTATTTAATTAAGGTCCTTAAAATTTCAGAGAGAGAAAATATTTATTATGTAAAATTTTAAAAAATAAAATTTTAATGTATAATATATTTTTAAATGGATGGGTCGGATATCCATCCACCTAAAACTGATTAATTGATGGATTCTATAGTTTTTTATTAAGTGGATCATGGATAAGTTGGATTTTTTTAATACATTTTTAATCGATCGAAATGGATTAGTGGATTGTTTTGGACCCATCCATTATAATCTGAATCAAAATCCATCTAGTTCATCCCATTTGCCACCCATACCAGAACCTCAATCATATTTCTCCCCAGATCACCTTTCTGATAATCACTCCTCAACATCTTCCTCACTCACTGCTACAGGAAAATCAAACACTTGTTCCTGTTGCACATGTATTTGACTCACTTTAATTTTCTCACCCATTTCTAACTCTCTACCAAAACTCCTATCACTTCAAACAACACCTCATAGAGTCATACCAAAAACCAATACCCCTCCATTCAGATACATATCCACTATCCCATAGTCAATTGATCTAATTAACCCCGAACTCTTAAGTTCAGATGATCTAAAGACAATCAGCAACCTCATTGCTGAGCAGGCTGAACCAAGCCTCATAGAAATACAGGCCAAATCTTACTGTTTTTGTGGGGACAAACACAATTTTGAAGATCTGTCCTGACAGAGGACCATACTGCAAGACACAGACGTTGGACCCTAAGTCCAAGAAGCCCTTTGTTTGGCTGGAAAGGAAATACAAGAAGCTGAAGTTTCCAAGATGGTCCACATCTTTTATGAGTCACCCTGATCCAAGAGTCTTTCAAGACCCTGCTCATCATTGCGAATTATTTTTGGTTAAGAAGCTTGAGACGCCTACTGACAAAGACAGACTCTCGTCTTATCAGATACCTTGGATTGGCTATACTGATGAAGAAAGAGCAGAAGCAAGACAACTCTACCCCTTCCAACCTATCTTCGTTTTCACTCCTTTTCTTTTTATTTTACCTTTAAGTTTTTATGAAAATCCTTTTTCTGTTTATACTCTAAATTTTCCTGTTTCTTCTGAAAAATTATCTTGTTTTTCACCAATCTATCTCCTCTTATGCTTACTTATCTGCTTTTGAACTTACTTCTTTTAAAATTCCCTGTTTGCAACCCTTTGGTTCGTTGCACTCAGTCTTTCCTTTGACCCTTTCTTTGTTTCCTTTGATCTTTGACATTACTTTCATCTTTGGAGTTACCCATCTTTCGTTTATCTATGTCTTCTTGCTTTTAGCTTAGTTGGTTAGTATCATAGCATGGTTTAAGAGCGCCATACAGGCATCGTTTATTAGTTTCAGTTTAATTTTCTCATATTATAGTTAGATACCCGGTTTTGAGGCTTTTGATTTTTTATTCGGATGTATGGATTTTTTTCATTACTTTTTTTGGTTTCCCGGGGTATCATCCGCACGCAACTGCGGAGACTAGTCCCTCGACTCAGGTAGGACCTCAAGGGCGGCAAAGCTATCCCTCAAGAGTTTTAACGCTGCTGCATTCCCAGAGCCCGGATTCGAACTCAAGTCCTATGGTTAAGCGGGAAGAGATCCGTGCCATCTCATCCAAGCGCTCTTGGATTTTTATTTTCATTACTTTGATACTTTATTACTATTTTATTTAATATGAGGTATTTTTCAAACTCAATTAATTTGTAAAAATTTTATGACTTGTACATTTTAATTAAATGTTTTAAAGATTTTTTATTGAATTTATTTTGGATTACAAATTTAACGAAGTGCGTTACATATGTCTTCCTGCTTTCTTTGTATTCTTTTCATTTTTATTAATAAAATTATGGTGTACTGCAGATGATTGATATTTCAGGGATGCTAACCTAGTTGGGATTCCTGTTTCTATTATGATGATGTTGCATGTCATTTTGTCTTTTAAAAAAAAAGGTTATGGTTGAATTTGAGGGGTGCTCCCTTGAGATTTTACAACTCTTTCTTTCCCTTCTTCGCTTTCAAAATCCAATTTTCATGTTTTCACCTAATTGATTTAGAAGGGAACGAGAGCACATTAATTCGTTGTAATTTCCTTCATCAACTCGACAATTCTATCTAATTAGCATTTGGTTAGTTCTCGAAAATTCATTCATTTTTTTTTATAAACAAAGTGGTATATTGATTGGAGGACAAGAGTGCTCGACAATTCATTGTTAATATCATACCTATGAAGATATTAATTCCCATCTTAATATAGTAATACATAAAAAATTTAAAATAAAACATTAACAAAAGCTGGTAATCATTTACTGACCTCGCAATGTCCGGTACTATATGATTGTTCCATTTTCTCCATCTTATTATTCTTCTTCTCTGTCTTTTATTTTTCTTTCAACTTTTTAATATGATTTCATTATGTTTGTGTTCGTCCCACAATTTTTTTTATTACAATTTTTTTTTATTTAATTAACCATGAGTTCGTTTATCTTTCAAAATAAAATTATACTACTTTTCATGAAAAATAAAATTATATTAATTTTATGGAAAAATATATTATTTTTATTTGTAAAATAAAATTATATTACAGAATCTATAAATAAATAATAAAAACAAATATAATGGAAAAAAAAATAAAAAAATACACCAAATATATATACATTATAGAAATGTAAAAATTAATATCTGTCACGGAAACTATATACCAGTTGTTTTCAAGATGGCCTAGCTAACAAATTAGTGTGCGACACCGAAGCAAGTAATTTGCAACCACAAATTACTACAAATTAACTAATACCAAATTTGTAACCTCAAAGGTTAATAGCTCATTTGAGGTATACCTTGTATTTTCCCTGTATCTAGTTGGTAAAACCTTTAATTATATTCTTCCCAACTAGTGCATGTCTTTTTCTTTTCATCTTCTTTATATTATTTCTTTTTTTCTTCTGGGGAGGAACTTGGTGCATGTGCCACCACAATGGACTCAAACCAAACATTATTCACTCTAATAACGAAAACAGAGGAAGCCATGATGGGTCGTCTTATCAACTACAACGTGTGCATTGATCTGCCACCAAAGATTGCATCAGAAGGCATATGGGCTAGTCACACAACTGGTGCATCACCTTCACATTCTTCATTTACAATTCTCGAGTTGCAAATAATTTCCATTTTTGTGACCACGCAGAGCTTTCATTTCTTTCTCAAACGCTTGGGGTTCCCTTATTTCATTTCACAAGTAATGGTATGCATCCTCCTTCTATTATCTCTCTCTTTCTCCCTCTTTTTTTATTTATTTTATTTTTTTTTATTTTTTTTGTCCGGTATGAAATTCAGGATATCCCCAGCCGATAGCCGTAGGACTAATCCTTCAAGAATGTAGAGTATCAGTTAAGGAGCAACTTCTCTATCACAAATGTAGCTTTATTCCCATCACCGGGATTCGATCGAACTCTAGTTATGATTAAATGGACCAAGCTACTAGCCACTAGGACCACACGTCGTGGGTTTTCTCCCTCTTTATCTAGTGCCCTTTGTAATCCCCCTTCTAGCCTCTCATGAATTTTGTTATTGGATGTAGTATTATGTTAAACGGAAAAATTAACATGTATATTTTTTTTCTAAGCATAAACCCACCATTTTTACCTATGCAAAAATTGTTCATCAACCATGCAATGCAAATTAGTGGTTTATGATCTCATTCTCTCTCACAACATCACAATGTCACCTTCCGAGGAAAATAAACGAATTCAAATATATTAATTTGAGGAAATTATTTTCTCTTTGATTTAGACACTTCATTATAAAATAATGTTGAATTCTAGGGATTCAAGTTTGATTACACATTGCCTTGGCCGTGACCTAAGCTTATACAGCCTAGATTCATGATTTTGAATGTGTACACTGACTGCATAACATGTGATTGAGCAAATTAAATCTAATATATGTGTCCATTTTGGCAGGCTGGCTTTCTTCTAGGACCATCAATTCCAATAGGACCACTTGATAAATACAAAAAAATGTTATTCCCATACGGGAGTCCAGACATACTGAACGCAATATCATCCCTCGGCTACACATTTTTCCTATTTCTAAACGCTGTACAAATGGACTTCACCTTGATAACAAAAACAGGAAAGAAAGCTTGGGTGATAGGTATTTCCTCAATTCTAACACCAATAGGCATCGGTTTCATCTTCATGAAGCCATTTAATCCCTTGTGGACAAAAATCATTGGCCATTTGGAAGCAGAAGCCTTACCCGTTGTGGTGATATCTCACAGTGGTTGTTCCTTCGCTGTTATTGCCTCTTTACTCACCGACCTTGGTATCCTCAACTCTGAACTTGGACGCCTTGCACTCTCTTCTGCTTTTGTAAGCACTCTATCAAGTGGAATTGTTTCAGGAGTTGCCACTGCCATAGTAAGCAGTGACGGTACTCGTAATGTTGTTAGCAACTTGTTTTATTATCTTGCGTTTATATTCCTAGTTCCACTCATAGGGCGCCCAATAATGAGGTGGATAGAGAGACAAACACCACAAGGTGGATCTGTTCACACCATATATATCAATATTATAATCTTTGGGGTCTTGAGTTTGGGGTTCCTTGCTGGATTATTTAATCAACCTTTCTTAGCAGGAGCTGTTATATTGGGTCTTGCTGTTCCTGAAGGTCCTCCTTTAGGGTCTCAATTGGTTTACCAATTTGATTTGTTTACCACGTGGTTTCTGTGTCCAATCTTTGTCACTTGTTGCACCATGAAGGTGAATCTTACAGTATGTGGCACTCCCACATTGGTTGGGATCATATCGGGCTTCATCATTATGGTACATTTGATTAAATGGGTACAGTGCATGGGAATTTGCTGGTTTTGCAACATTCCATTTAGTGACAGTTTCTGCCTTGCTCTCATTTTGAGCTGTAAAGGCTTCGTGGAAATTGTCTCCTTTGTCCTGGTTTTTGATTTCATGGTACGTAATTAATTATATCCCTCGTGCATTTTATATAAATTAAGCATAAATGCCTTATCCTTCTGTTACTTTTTATGAATATTTTACCCAATTAGAAATTTTTAAAGGCAACTAACATTTATATTATTAGGTGAATCCTATTCCTACATGAGATTTATTATATCACAGTATATTTAGTAGGTTTGGCAAGCATTGATAAAAAATTTAAATATTTCTATAACTGAAAATATTGCAGAGGCAAAGTCAAGAAGCAATAGGTGTTATGATCATCTCGGTGTTGATGTTAGGAATAATTTCATCGATTGGTGTGAAGACTTTGTACGACCCTTCAAGGAAATACGCAGGATATCAGAAAAGGAACATTGTGAATTTGAAGCCAAACTTTGAACTTAGGATGATTGCATGTATACACAAACCATGCCACATGATTCCCATAAAGAATGTCCTCCAGCTTTGTGCTCCTTCACCTGGAAATGAACTTGTGGCAGATGTGTTACATCTCATGGAGCTAATTGGAAGGACCACTCCAATTTTCATTTCACACCAACATCAACAAAAAGCAGGGTCGACTCACCACAATTACTCTGGAGAAGTCACTGTCACATTCAACCTTTTTGAACGTGATTATGCAGGTTCAGCAACAGTGAACACATATACTGCTATATCTCCAATCACCTTAATGTATGAAGATGTTTGTCATCTTGCTTTGGACAAACTTGCATCCATTATAATTCTTCCATTTCATATAAGATGGGCAGAAGATGGTTCCATTGAATCAGAGGACAACAACATAAGGTCATTGAATTCCATGGTTTTGGAAAGGGCACCTTGTTCAATAGGGATTCTAGTGAATCGTGGCTCTTCAACCCATCGTTCAACAAATTACAAAGTAGCCATGATTTTCTTGGGTGGATCAGATGATAGAGAAGCTTTGAGCTTGGCTAAAAGGGCAGCCAAAGATTCTAATAATACCTTGTTTGTGTTTCGATTGCTTGCATATGATTATGACCATGATTCCACTGATTGGGAACACATGATTGATGATGAGGTGCTGAGGGAGGTGCGTGGAACTTATGTTAAACTTGAAAATGTCACATATGAAGAAAAAACTATAGAGGATGCATCCCACACAACTTCTTTCCTTAAAGATATAGCAGATAAATTTAATTTTATTATAGTTGGGAGACGTAATGGGATCAAATCTTCTCAGACAGAGGGATTGGAAAATTGGACTGAATTTTCAGAATTGGGGGTGATTGGTGATTTACTTGCTTCACCAGATATGGAGACTAAAGCTTCGATTTTAGTAGTGCAACAACAACATACGACCACTAAGTTGTCGTGACCAAAGATACTAGTTTTTTACATTTTTTTGTTTCGTTTTTTTAGTTTGTATTGTTTCAATTCTATCTCAAACAATTTTTTCATCTGAGAACAATTTATATTAAATTACGTGTGTCAAGTCTCTTTAATAGTTAGCAGATCATTCTTCCACGAGTTCATGCATCTAGATAAGCATAGTTAAAATGTAAGTAATTACCTAATTAGCTTTTAATTTTTGTATCTCAATATTATTGTCAGAATGAATTTGAAGATTATAGCTGGGCCTTCAATGTATCTTTGAGTATACTCTCATCCTTGAGAAATGGTTTAAAATAGCATCAAAATGAAAAGATATTGCAAAATTACAACATATAAAAAATTCAACTTATCTCGCAGACCTGTCCAAGTGAAAGCTTGTCGTCATATATGGAAGTAAGGAACCTTTAACTATATTCTAAATTACTTTATTTTCTTGACACAAATGGGAAATTGTAACATCTTCATGCGGTGCCTCTTGTGGCAATGTTTTTACATGGAGTATAAATTATGCAAAGTTTCGGTCCGCACTAAATATTTTGCATGGAGACTCGCTTCTACAAATTGTTGTTCCAACACGTACCTACTGTATTCTTGATGGGAGCGGATCACTACTCAAAGTTGTAACAGTGTTGCTAAAATGATTTATTTAAAATTTATATTATTACTCATGTATGACTACTGATAGAATCTGTTAATATAATCATCTATCAAATCTGCATATACTTATTCAATTTTTGTACCATAAGTACGCGTTATAGAAATTTTCAAGTTTCTCGTTAGGATTATATTTTACAAAAGTGAGGATGACTGATACAGATTATATGCATCGAAAGTGATTATCATAAAACTTTTGTGATTTGGCTTGATTGCCTCGACCATCTAAGTTCAACTTTCAGATATTCTTATAAACCCATAAGGTCATTAAGTCACATGTACCAATCACAATATTATTGCATGGTTAATCTGTCCTTTCAAAGACAACCTCGCGAGTAAGGTACACAACTCATAAATCGAAGTACACCAGAAGCATTGTAGATCGGTTGGTGCAAAGAATATTGTTCCTTAAAAATAAAATAAAATTTCAGCATGATGCTCCAAAAGAGGTAATTGGGACTCTAGTAGAGGTCAAAAGCTATATAAATCAACAACCCCATATTTCAAGGGAAGCAACCCCAGAAGTGGTTCTACTACCAATAAATTACGAGATCTCATTAAAATATGGAAATATGAGGGGAAGATATATTGTTGTTGTTGATAATGTATTTGCATACGCAATAGCAATTGCTTCTGAAATTATTGATGATAACGAGCGTGTGAAGCTCAAATTATAGAGAAAATGTCGACACTAAATTAATTGACCAAAATGGAAAGGAATAATACAAGTCGAGCTAGATTTTTAGCCAAACATAAAGTATTTGGACCAGTAGTTCATACACCTGAAGCTATCAATCTTTTTTTGGATACAATTAAGTTTAGATTATTGATTAGTTTGGCGGTCCCTGAAGGACTTGATCCATGTCTAATAGATGTAATGACAGCTTACTTGTATAGGTCATTGGATAATGACACACACACACACACACACACATATATATATGTATGAAAATACTTGAAGGATTTTAAGATGCCTGAAGCATGCAGTTTTAAACCTTGACAAATGTACCCTGATAAATTACAAAGATCATTATATGGATTAAAGAAATCAAGACGCATGTGGTACACTCATTTGAATAATATTCATTGAAAAACAAGTATGAGAATAATCCTGCTTACTTGTGTCAAGAAAATGAAATCTAGATTTGTAATTAATGGTTTATGTTGATGATTTAAATCTAAAAGGACTTTAGAAGAGATCCCAAAAATTAAAAAGTACTTAAAGAGTGAGTTCCAAATAAGAATCTTGGAAAGACAAAATGTTGTCTTGGTTTTTAAGTTTAACATTTCACAAGTGGAGTTTTTAGTCATCAATCTTCTTATATAGAATTTCTTTATGGATAAAGTTTATCCACTAAAGTTTAGTCATCAATAAAGGATTCTTTTCATTCGTAAGAAGATGATGAAGAAATTTTTGATCCTCAAGTACCATATGTTAGTTCCATTGAAGCACTCTTGTATCTTAAAAACACTATTAGATCAAATATAGCCTTTGTAATGAAATTATTAGTAAGATTTAATTCAGCACCAACCCGAAGATATTGGGTGGAGTCAAACAAAGTTCTTCATTACCTCCATGGTACATATGATATGGGTTTGTTTTACCCCGAATGGTGTAAAATCAAAGTTGATAGGATTTGTTTTACCCAATGTATACATGAGTTACCTAATTAGATGTATCTGTATCACTGAAATCACTCCCACTCTCGCTTGTTATATATGTATCCTTGTCTGATTCATCCAAGTCAGATTGATTCAGTAACACTGTATCAATTTCCTCCTCGCTGCCCCCAACATCAACAAGAGATTCGCCGATGATATCAGAATCTATATTTCGTAATATTTGAAGCCCTGCAATAATATCCTCTTGGTATGGAGCCTCGGTTTCAGTCTGACTGACTGCATTAATTGTACTGCAAGCCTTTGTCTTGATGACACCCAACCAAGCATGATGACCCTCAGGGTATAGGGTGTAATAATGGTTTACTGTATTTAGGACCTAATACATTACAAATGATTATAACCTAAGACATTACTACACAGGTATTATATATAATAAATAACAAAGTGTTAACCTACATATTCTTTGAACCACGTGGGAAACCATTTGGTAATCTCCTGGTTTATTCGATCGTCTGAAATGTCCGGTGGAGCTCCTTTAGAAATTTAGCATGAATACTACAGGACAAAAACTAGTTATTTTATGTACAACATTGTTTATTATTGAACAAGGTGTTAAGAACAAGTATGAACGCTAACTTACTTTAAATATGGCCTAACCTCGACACAGTTTTGTAGAACGTACAAGTGGGCAGCGCCAATGTCACGTTGCTCAATGAAATAGGATTTTGATTTGGCACCAGCCATGCCCGGGTAATTGAAACATGATAATCTAGGACTAGATGAACAACTTTCACCTGTATCCACATTACGTGGCATTCTAGTCCTTCTTGTTTCCATTTCAGGTGGATAGTAATAAGTGGTGAAGGTAGACGTCTCCTCCACCAAATAGGCTTCACAAATGGAACCCTCTACCTTAGCCTTGTTCTTGACTTTGTTTTTCAGGGAGTGCAAGAACCTAAGAAGGAAGAATTTTGGAATAAATGAGGATAATATTAGATGCAATAATTAATTGCAATAAATGAGGCGAATTAGTTATTTACCTCTCAAAGGGATACATCCAACAATATTGGACCGGTCCACCAACTTTTGCTTCATACGGGAGATGAATTGGAATATGCTCCATTGAATCGAAGAAGCTAGGCGGGAATATCTTCTCTAACTTACATAGAAACATAGTTATATTGTCTTCTATGACCCGTAATTGTTCCACATTTAGTGTTGTCGACATCAACTCCCTAAAAAAGTGGCTAAGCTCAACAAGTGGATTCAAAATAAGTTTTGGTAATGAGTCAAATGCAATAGGAAGCAAAAGCTGCATGAATACGTGACAGTCATGGCTTTTCATTCCATGTAACTTTACTTCCCAAACATCGAGACATCTGCCCAAATTTAAGGCGTACCCTTAGTTCTTTAACCTATTTACAAACAATTACTTTCTATGGTTTGCTCAAAGCATAACCGGCCTTCGGTTTGAAAAGCATGCCACCACCACGATCTTTCATCTCAATCTCCTTTCGGTCACATATTTCTGCTAAGTCCAATCGAGCTTTATTTGTATCCTTCGTCCTCCCTTTGATGTCCATAACAGTGTCAAACACTTTCATAAACACATTCCTCTCAATGTGCATGACATCAATGTTATGATGGAGAATGTGTGTTTTCCAATAAGGCAAACTCCAAAATATACTTTGCTTAGTCCAATTATGCTCAACACCATAGCATGGATTATGTCCTCCTTTCGATTCATGGATGGGCGGTAATTGGCTCACTCTCCGCCAGATATTGGGATCAAACAAACGTGGAGGAGAGGGTGAGTTCTCAGCACATCGCTTCTTGAAACCATTTTATTCATCCTATAAGGACGATCGGAAGGAATGAATTGGCGGTGACAGTCAAAATAACATGACTTTCGACTGTGTTTAAGTGTAAACGCCTTTGATCATTCCATACATATTGGGCACGCAAGCTTCCCCGCAGTCATCCAACCCAAAAATAGCTATCGCTAGTTGTCAAGTCTTCAATGAGCGGCTGCAAGTACACATCAATCTTGGAATTCGAATTCGATGGAACCGGAATTAAAACCGTTAGGAACATAAACTCCCTCTTCATGCACATACCAGGGGGAAGATGTTGTTTTGGCTTCAACGACTCAAGAGGGGGGTAAGGGGGTGGTGAATTGAGTTTTCAAAGAAAATATTTCCCTCTTAAAACTTTTTCACAAAAGCTTTATAAATCAGAGTTGCGGATTAGTGTTCTCAGGATCTTTTATAAAATTGATGGAGGGTTTTTACAAAATCTTGAATAGAAGGTGATGAGGATAAGAAAGATTAATAACGAATAGGTTCAGGTTCAATAACTCAGTAATAACAATATGCAGTTTATACAGATCAAGAACATAAATTATATTTGAACTTTAAACATCAAAGTTGCAGGTTCTTGAATCATAAACAGAAAGTAAAGAGTCTGAGTTAATTTAGAGATACCACACAACCAGATTTATCCTAGTTCAGTCACCACCACTGTGACCTACATCCAGTCCCCACTCCACCTGTGGGATTTCACACACTAACACACAAGCTTTGCCAGGTAGCTTGAAAACCTTTACACCACAAAGTGCACTCCTTCACCTCGAGATACCACACTCTTGTGAAGAGCCTCAATGTTCAACCTTAGGGATACCTCACCCTAATCACTCGGAGAGACTCCTCTCTCTTTACAATCAAAAGTAAAACAAAAATTGATACCCAACTCTCAATAGTCGATAAACAAATTAAAGCACTTATGAGTATTGAAATACTCTTTTCACAAAGAAGCTCAATGAAGATAATGAATGATATGTGTATTGTTATAATTCTGTTATTATTCGTTATGATTCTTCTAAAAGTGTTCCTTTGATCCCTCTTTATATAGAAAACAAGTTGTAGTCGTTGTGATCAATCAAAACAAATTTGTATCTGATTTAACAGAATCTGTTTTCTTGATTCTCGTTCTTGAAATAAGATTTTGATTGTTCTTGTACAATTCACGTCCATAAAATAACCGAGTCCATTTGAAAAAATAGTTACGTCCATCTTAAAAAATAACCGCGTCCATCTTAAAAAAATAGCCGCGTCCATTTGCCACGTCAGTAGACGGGAGAACTAACACAAAGTAATTGGACGTGCTCCAACTAGTAGACGAGCGCTTGTTTTACTTTAGTAGACGAGCGCTTGTATCACTTTAGTGGACGTGTGCTTCTGTCATTTTAGTAGATGTGAGCTTCTGTCACCTTAGTAGACGTGAGCTTCTGTCATTTTAGTAGACGTTTGCTTCTGTCACTTTATTGGACGTCATTCTTTATCACTTCATTGGACGCCAGCTTTTAACAGTGTTGGACAAGCGCTTCTATTATTCCCAGTGTTGGACGAGCGCTTATATTATTCCAGTGTTGGACGAGCGCTTCTGAAATCTTATTTCCAAAAAATCATTTTCATTAACGAAAACTTATTCCTTTTAATGCAGGTTATGAAAATTGATTTTCTTCATGTATCTTTCTTAATTGAGCTATTTGTGAATAAGAGATTTCATCTCTTACATATCATCTAAGACTTAACACTAATTTCTTCGTTTAAGCTTTTGTCTTGATGATTCCTTGATCTTCGTTTTTGCTCTTTGATTCCTCCAAGTTCTTCCTTGAATATTCTCCTTTGATTGCTCACTGAACTTGTTGAATATTGCTTGATACCTATCTTTACAATTTGACATTAAACACTTGCATACACATTAAGTTGTATTTATCATATATCAAAATCTCTCAGTCATTGAGTTTAACAATCTCCCCCTTTTTGATTATGACAAACCTTTTAACAAATTATAAGATCAGAGTATAAGTGTAGCAGACGCTAAATGTTTTTAGCAGATTTATATCATGGTATCAAAGCAGTCAGAGCAGAAGTATATCAGAGCAAAAAAATATTATCATAGCAGAATTTGATTTACTCCCCATTAATCATGCAAGCTTTTAAGCTCCCCCTCAACATATGCATGTATAATTCATTTTCTCTATATCATACTTTTTTTCATGTATAATTTGTTATTATCCCTTTCTCTATATCATACTTTTTTTCTCACCCTTTTGGCATCATCAAAAAGGTAAAGAAAAGAAACATTCAAAGCGATAGAGAAGGTAAGCATTCAATCATTCAAACATAGCATATAAAATTGTTCATGATAGAGGGATAGGTGCAGGGACAAATCAGAGAATAAGTGCGTCCATTAATTTTCCTCCCCTTTTAGATTTTCTCCTGTTTCTTTAGAGATTAGATATAGGATTGATCGATTATGCCCAATTCTCTTCTAATGAAGAAGAAGCTTTCCTTGTTCAAGGGCTTGGTAAAGATATCAGCAAGTTGCTTAGTTGTATCAACATATTCAATCTCAATTTCTCTACTTTGTATATGATCTCTAATGAAATGATGTCTGATTTCTATGTGTTTAGTTCTAGAGTGCATTATGGGATTCTTAGTTAAGTTAATTGCACTCGTATTGTCATATATAATAGGAACTTGGTTTAGTTGCACACCATAATCAACTAATTGTTGTTTCATCCATAAAACCTGTGCACAACAGCTACCAGCTGCTACATATTCAGCCTCTGAGGTGGATGAAGCCACACTAGATTGTTTCTTACTGAACCATGATACTAATGAGTTTCCTAGTAAATGGCAAGTTCCACTAATACTCTTTCTGTCTAGTTTACAACCAGCAAAATCAGATTCTGAATAGCTAATTAACGTACATGTAGCTCCCTTGGGATACCATAATCCCATGTCTTTTGTTCCTAACAGATACTTAATGATCCTTTTAACTACTGTTAAGTATGATTCTTTTGGATTTGCTTGATACCTAGCACACATGCATACATGATCAGCCTCTGGCTCGTCTAGTTTTATAACTAGAAAGACCATGGCTTTGTGCTAATTATATCTCATTTTCGCCCAAATTAGACTTGATTGTCTTCAAGCATCATTTTGAGTCGTTTAAGTAGTTTTAGAGTAATTTAGTCAGTTTTGAGTCAAATAAAGCACTTACCGCTAATCCTTGTTTTCAGTGTTAATAAAGGGGAAGCAATTCTGGAGTTATTTGCCTCGTGAGAGGCTACTCGCCTCGCGAGCCTCAAGGCCGACCGTGCCGAAAAATGCAAACCTCTCTCGTGTCGCCCGCGAACCATGTCTCGCCTCACGATCCTCGAAGACCGAAGCCATCACGCCTGTGCCCCGATACTCATAACGGGCGTAATAAGAAGACTCTTCTATTCCTCGCCTCGCGAGTCACCACCTCGCCCGCAAGAATTCCAAACGCCGAGGACCTGTTCATAAGATTCGCCTCGCGAATCATGTTTCGCCTCGCGAGAGAGCGTAACCCAGAATCTGTATTTATATCTGTTTAGGGCAGAACCGATCATCTTCTCATCATCTTCTTTTCTTTTAGATTAGGACGGCCAGTGAATTTGGGTTTAGAGTTTTGTGTTCCCTTTATAATGGAGAGCTAGTCTCCTTTGATCAATCTGCTAATCGGGTTCCATTGACGCTTGAGGTTCAGAATTCCTGAACTCATTGCTATTCTCTTTAAATATTTGTTCTGTATGTTCTGTTTGCTTAATTCAGATTATATAGAATACGTATTGATTTGTTTCGATGATTGTGTGTTCCTATATTTAATCGCGTTTGCTTAATTCGCATGTGTTCAATTCGTGTTTGCTTAATTCACGAAGGGCTTAACCCGTTTGCTTAATTCGGGAATAGGAACATATGTCTCGTAGCATCGGTTTCGCTTGTTAATTGATGTTACAATCGAAAAGCGGTTTAGAATCCGCTTAGGGCTTGGATTTATATGAACCAATGATAGTGGGAAACCGAGAGCAAGAGGTTGATCGTTTAGCTTATTTGATAATTACTTAGTTTGCATAGTTTTCTGCTTTGTTTTCTTTATTTAGTTTCAAATCCAACCCCCCCCAAAACTAACTTTTCGATTAACAACAATCCGAGAGTCCTTGTGAGACGATACTCGAGTTGTCGCCTCCCTATCTACATGTTTTTGTAAATCGCCGCTTTTTGACGCGCGGCGCGACAGCTGTGTCAATACACTAAACATAATATCTGGCCTACTAGCAGTAAGATAAAGTAGTGATCCTATCATACCTCTGAATTTAGAAACATCAACAGGTTTACCTTGCTCATCCTTGTCCGGATAACAGAGGTACTCATTGGAGTAGCCATCTCCTTAGCATTTTCCATGCCAAACTTCTTGATCAACTCATTGCAGTACTTGGTTTGGCTAACAAAGATTCCATTTTCAGTTTGCTTTATTTGCAGTCCAAGGAAAAAGTTTAGCTCACCCATCATTGACATTTCAAACTCACTCTGTATAAGACTTGCAAACTCATTGCACAACTGCTCATTAGTAACACCAAAAATTATATCATCCACATATATTTGTACAAGTAAAGTGTTGTGTGCCTTTTTATTAGTGAACAAAGTTGTGTCAACTTTACCTCTTTTAAATCCTTTTTCAATGAGAAAATTACTTAACCTTTCATACCAAGCTCTAGGAGCCTGCTTTAAGCCATATAGTGCTTTAGACAGTTTATAAACATGGTTAGGCAATTCATTATTCTCAAAACCAGGTGGTTGACCAACATACACTTCCTCTTGTATAAATCCATTTAAGAAAGCACTCTTAACATCCATTTGATACAATTTAAATCCCATTATGCAAGCATAAGCAAGTAACATTCTTATAGCTTCTAATCTTGCTACTGGTGCATATGTTTCATCATAATCTATGCCTTCTTCTTGGTTATACCCTTGGGCTACCAATCTAGCCTTGTTTCTTACAAATTTTCATATAGTTTATTCCTAAAAACCCATTTTGTACCTATTACTTGACATTTCTTGGATTTAGGCACTAGTTTCCAAACTTGGTTTCTTTCAAACTGGTTTAATTCATCTTGCATAGCCATCATCCAATGTTCATCAATTATAGCATCATCTATGTTATTAGGTTCTACTTGAGACACAAATGTTATATGATTATAAACATTTCTAAGAGATTGTCTAGTAGTTACCCCTTTTGTAATTTCACCGATGATGTTATCAATTGGATGATTTATGACAATCCTCCATTCCTTTGGTAGGTCAGGCTGTTGTTCTGTTTGCTCCTACTACAGCGATTCGCCTTCTTTAAGCGTTCATCTTCTTCATTGTCCTATTTCTCTTCTAGGAGAGTTTTCTCAATTGAATTTGCAAGATCATCAATAACACAATCCTTTCCCGACCTTTTGGGGTTAGACTCATCAAATGTCACATGCACAGATTCCTCAATAGTTTGTGTTCTCTTATTATATATTCTAAATGCTTTCTAGATAGGGAGTAACCTAGGAAAATTCCTTCATCAGCCTTTGCATCAAATTTTCCAAGATTATTCTTTCCATTGTTAAGAACAAAGCATTTGCAACCGAAAATATGTAAATCTGCTATGTTTGGTTTTCTTCCTTTGTAAAGCTCATAAGGGGTTTTCTTTAAGATTGGTATTATCTAGACTCTATTTAGCACATAGTAGGCTGTATTGACAACATCTGCCCAAAAATATTTTGGCAAGCTAGAGTCGTTCAATATAGTTCTTGCTGTCTCCTCTAATGATCTATTGTTTCTTTCCACTACTCCATTTTGTTGTGGAGTTATAGGAGCAGAAAAATTATGTTGAATTCCATGCTCATCACAAAAGTTTTCAAATACTTCGTTTTGAAATTCTCCCCTATGATCATTTCTTATAAAAACAATTTTTACGTCCTTTTCATTTTGTACCATTTTTGCCATTTTCTTAAATGCAGCAAATGAATCACTCTTATGAGATAGAAAATATGTCCATGTATATCTAGAGTAATCATCTACTATTACCAATGCATACGAGTTACCACCAAAGCTTTTGGTTCTAGATGGACCAAATAAATCCATGTGTAAAAGTTGCAAGGGTCTAGTTGTTGAAACAATGTTCTTTGGTTTAAAAGACACCTTAACTTGCTTTCCTTTTTGACATGCATCACATAGTCCATCTTTCACAAATTTTAGTTTAGGCAAGCCAATTACAAGATCTTTACGAATCAGTTTATTCAAGTGGTTCATGTGAATGTGTGCAATTCTTCTATGCCAAATCCAATTCTCTTCTTCTTTTGAAATAAGCCAGCATGCAGTATTTGAAGAGATACTATCTAAATCAAGAATATAGATGTTATCTATCCCATGTCCAATTAATTTAAAATTTTCATCATGCTGATTTTCTATTAAGCAACTATTGGAATTTAATTTTACCTTGAAGCCTTTGTCACATAGTTGACTGATACTTAACAGGTTATGTTTTAGTCCCTTAACATATAGTACATCCTCAATGATTGTTGTTGAGTCACTTCCAATGTTGCCAATGCCAAGTATTCTTCCTTTATTATTGTCTCCATAGGTAACACTACCACTCGACTTAGAGGTAAAGGAAATGAACTTGCTTTTGTCTCCAAATCATGTGCTTGGAACAACCACTGTCAAGATACCATTTCACATTCTTGGCTTTCCAACACACCTACAAAACATAATCATGTTTTTGCTTTAGGTACCCAAATCTGTTTGGGTCCTTTTGAGTTAGCTGCAGCAATAGTTCCTTTAGGAACCCATATATACTTAGACTCATTATTAGCAGATTTTTTGTAATGACATGTAGAAGTTGTGTGAATTTTCTAGCACAGAAATAACATTTAACAAATGGTGTGTTTGATGTCATAGGTGCAACAAAAAATTTCTTGAAAGATTTCTCATGTATCTTTGGTTTATAGCATATTCCAGCCTTATCATGAACACATTTTTGCTGTCCTAACAATGCATCCAAATTATCTCTACCTTTTGTGAACTTGACTAAGTCATTTTTCAGTTTTTCAACTTCTTTAGTCAATGTACATCTAGATGCATTCAAGATTTCTTTATCACTAGTGATTCTAGATAGATCACCATTCAAATGATTTATATGTTTCTCCAACTTAGGACATTTATCACATATAAGTGCATCTATAACAGTAGCTAGTTTTTCTTTTAAAGCACAATTTTCTGTTTTTAATTGATCTACCTCTTTGTTTAAAATAGAAGTTTTCTCCTCTAAGCATGTGATGATTTTCTTAGACTTAGTTAGAAATCTAGCAAGTCTAATGGATTCTTTATGAAGTTCTTCAAAAGCATTTTGCAGTTCATCATAAGATGGTTGATAATTAGAACTTACTTCACTTTTCTCAATCACTATGATTGCTGGCCCTCAAACACAAGGTTTACCTCCTCGCATTCAGATTCTTCAAGGGAATCTAGATCATTGTCATCGATGCGTGATTTTTAGAATATAAAGGCAAGTGCACCTCGCCGCAATCAAGTAATACTAGGTAGTAAGACCAGTTATCGTATCCACAGGATCGGTTGTCAATTACCAATTCACAAAATCAACAACTATCTAGACTAAACTAAAGTATGAGAGATTAAAACAGAAAATAAAGAAATAAAATATTTTTGGTCTTTTGGGATTTTTAACAAACACTTGGTATGCAAACAGAGATGTGGCTAAGATTGTTAGGGTTAGACTACACTAATCCTCCCTTAATTGCAATGAAATGGTTATCAACACAAGTCCTACTTCAATTATGACAATCAACCCTTTTCTAAAATACTCAAGCCTAATGTCTTAGGTGCATTGAGCCTAAAACCCCAAATCAAACCCTAATGCCTTAGGTGGATTAATCTGTGATTTTGCATTAAGTCAAGACTTATAAGATTGCAAGCATTCAACACCTATGTCTAGATTCTTGAACTACTTGGCATATGATTCATGAGCATGCCTTAACACCAACCTTCCAAATCATCTATCAAAGCAACATATCATTCCTATGGGTAGCTAATCCAAGGAAAGCATTAAGCACGTAATCACATACTCATAAAGAAATAGAGACTTGCATTGAAACCAAATCAAATACAACAAGTTTAGAAAAGCTACATCTAACCCCAACAATGGGGGATTTAACTACTCATATACAAAGAAAACCAAACCGGAGAAATAGGAGAAGAGAGAGAGAAGAGGCTCCATGTGAGCTTTCCTTCTTCTTCGAAGCAACCTCTCTTGGCTCCCTTCTAGGGTTGAAACCCTAGCCCAGCCATAGCCTCCAAGTGCCTCCAAATGGCTCCTCTCGGACCCTTTTTAGGTTAGAAGTCAGTCCCCTTTTCTGCTCGGCCTTTTTATTTATAGATCGCGGCGTCACGGCCGTGATGGCTATCACGGCCAGGCCGTGACGGCTTCCGGAGTGGGCGAATTTGCACAAAATGGGTTCTCGCGAGGCGAGCCCTTTATTCGCGACGCGAATCCTGAATTTCTGGTAGGTCACGGCCGTGATGCCTCGTCACGGCAGGCCGTGACAGCCTCTCGACTTTTGCCTTCGCTTCCGCTTGATCACGGCCGTGATGGTCATCACGGCCAGGCCGTGATGGGCTCTGCTTGGCTCATATTCTTCACTTTTCAAGCTCTTTTTCATCCAAGCTCCACCATGGCTGATTTTGATCATTTTTACATTGAATTCCTCGCAAAACAACACCAAGAAACCGCTTCACCCGCTCCAAGGAAAATCTAACTAAAATCAAATAAAGAATGCCTAATCTATATGCAAAATGCATGCAAAAGTATATAGAAAACATGATGTAAAATCACACTATCAAATCACCCCAAGCTTAATCAATTGCTTGTCCTCAAGCAATCACTAAGGCCAAGAATAAACAGAACATGGATAGTGAACTAAGAACCCGAGTAAATGATCCAAGCAATAGGCAATCCAAACAATTCAGCAAGAGACAATCAATTCAAGTCCAATTAGAGGCTTAGGTTCCTTAGACTCATATTCTCACCGATTTGGGCACTCTTTCTCACATGAAGCTCACCCCAAGCTTGTTCATTTGCTTGACTCTCTTCCTCACCACCAAGTGTTTAGGGATAAGACATTTCGCTCAATTTTCCTCAAGGAATGGATCCTACCATAGGCTTGACTATCAACCAAATCTCTACTTTATTAATGAAAACAATTAAGAATCAAGAGGTCTTTATTTTGGTTGTAACGTGGCCATGGGATTAATCGTTAGGTGGGGATAACAAGAAAAGGACATTTCAAAAGGCTACATAAACATCAAGCATTGCAAACATGACCTTCTAAAATACCTTCTTGGGTTTTCAATTCACTTTCCACCTTTCTTTGCTTTCCTTTTTTTATTTCTCACTTTTCTTTTTGTCATCCCCTTCTCTATTTATTTTTTATCATCATTTTTTTTTTACTTTTCTTTTTGCTTGGAGAAGGGGAAATTTTTCAACTCAAGAGAAATATTGATTCTTTTCATCCCAAACTCTTTCTACTACCTTTCTACCCTTTTGTAATACTTTAGAAGGTCCCTTATCAAACATATATATCAAACCATTTCAGGGTACCAAGAAAAGCATTTTATTCATACGGCTCAAAATTGGGCAACTAAGGGGTAGCATTTCATCATTCAAAGCTCGAAGGCCAGTAAAATACCTATTGCCTCAATCATTTTCAAAAATGTTTTCAAAAATTTTCAAGCTTCAAAATGGTTTCAAGTCAAGTTCTAGAGAAATTCATCCAAGAGGAATAACATTCTAACACAAAGAATGGGGTAGATTTTAGTGAGTACCCCTTTAGCTCAAAATCTCACATTTTAGTAGTTCAGAATCAATGAAAAACACAAATCCACAGAACCATATGCTAATTATTAACTATCCAAGATTATCTCAAGCATTTTCATTTGCAGCCATATCACAAGAATGAAAAAAATTTGGGTTCAAAATTCACTATCTCAATTTATTTGGCACTTAGTTCTCACAATTGGATGCAAAATCTAAGCAAGGGCAATCTAATAATGTGATCATGCAAAACTATCATGCAAAACTATATGAATGCAACATGAAAAATGCAAATGCAAAATACCCCTACCCCTAGCTTAAAAATTTACATTGTCCCCAATGTAAACAATCAAGTTGGAGAAAGGAGAAGAAAAATAAAATAAGATAAAATAGAACGGCTTACCGAGGCGGTAACAAGTGTTGGCTTTACATTCCAATCAGAAACTTCCCGAGAATTGGGTGCTTTTTCTGTCTTCTTGCTCTTCCTCCTTCCTTCTTTCCCCGAAATCACTTGGCAATTTTATTAGTAAAAGAAAACTCTTGAGCTTCTCAAATTATTCAAGAGTTTAAAATCTAAAATCAAATCTAACTAAACAAAAAGGAAAAAGGAAAAGGAAAAGAAAATCGGGTTGCCTCCCAATAAGCGCTTCTTTAACGCCACTAGCTTGACTTATTCAAAAGCATCCACCCCGGATCCTCCTCCGATCAAATGGAAATTGGGGCGGTGATTGCAGCAGTAATATAACTTTATTTTCAATTCCACCCAGCCATTGGGTGGAAATTCCATTGACCTTTGCAAATATAAACTCACTTCCTCTCGGTCAAATGGAATGTTCAAGAGGAAGTGTGACATACAAGTGGAAGGGGCTAACTTACCATTGTCCACACATGCATGCAAGCCAACATATTTTTCTAATGCAGTAAAATCAGATTGCTCAAGATGCATGGTGGAAGGAGTGCTATCTAGATGCCCCGCCTCCTCACTTGTTGTTTCTCAAGGATTTGTGGAAGGTAATTCCTCTTGTTGTGGTTCACTTACCACCCCCACTTCATTTTCAATTTGATCCATTCCCACAACCAGATTTTTCTCAAATTCTTCTTCACGTGGCTCTACGGGAATCATACATGGTGGTGGAGGTGGTAAATATGCCCAAAAGGTTTCCCAATCCTCCTCGGTATATATATATATAAGCTCACCAGTCATAGGATCAACTCGTGATGGGATGTTACGAGATAGAGAAAACTCCTCGAAGAATTCTCCCAAATTTATATCGTCTTCCCAACACAAGTTGTCCTCCAAAATATGACCGGAAGCTTCCTCATCGTGTGGATAATAAAATTTTTTTCATGATTTTCGTCCACCTTACCAAAAACAAAACTCAAAACAAAAAATGAAATATACACAGAAAATAAAAATAAAAAAATAAAAATGTCTAAATTAGTTGCCTCATTTGTTACTAATGATATTGACAAAGCCAATCCCTACGAACAACGCGCCAAAACTTGATGCGTGATTTTTAGAATATAAAGGCAAGTGCACCTCGCCGCAATCAAGTAATACGGTGGTAAGACCGGTTATCGTATCCACAGGGATCGGTTGTCAATTACCAATTCACAAAATCAACAACTATCTAGACTAAACTAAAGTATGAGAGATTAAAACAGTAAAATAAAGAAATAAAATATTTTTGGTCTTTTGGAATTTTTAACAAACACTTGGTATGCAAACAGAGATGTGGCTAAGATTGTTAGGGTTAGACTACACTAATCCTCCCTTAATTACAATGAAATGGTTATCAACACAAGTCCTACTTCAATTATGACAATCAAGCCTTTTCTAAAATACTCAAGCCTAATGTTTTAGGTGCATTGAGCCTAAAACCCCAAATCAAACCCTAATGCCTTAGGTGGATTAATCTGTGATTTTGCATTAAGTCAAGACTTATAAGATTGCAAGCATTCAACACCTATGTCTAGATTCTTGAACTACTTGGCATATGATTCATGAGCATGCCTTAACACCAACCTTCCAAATCATCTATCAAAGCAACATGTTATTCCTATGGGTAGCTAATCCAAGGAAAGCATTAGCACGTAATCACATACTCATAAAGAAATAGAGACTTGCATTGAAACCAAATCAAATACAACAAGTTTAGAAAAGCTACATCTAACCCCAACAATAGGGGGATTTAACTACTCATATACAAAGAAAAACCAAACCGGAGAAATAGGTGAAGAGGAGAGAAGAGGCTCCATGTGAGCTTTCCTTCTTCTTCAAAGCAACCCTCTCTTGGCTCCCTTCTAGGGTTGAAACCCCTAGCCCAGCCATAGCCTCCAAGTGCCTCCAAATGGCTCCCTCTGGACCCTTTTTAGGTTAGAAGTCAGTCCCCTTTTTCTTCTGCTCAGGCGCAACCTTATTTATAGATCAGCCGGGCACGTCACGGCCGTGATGGCCATCACGGCCAGGCCGTGACGGCTTCCGGAGTGGGCGATTTGCACAAAATGGGTTCTCGCGAGGCGAGCCCTTTATTCGCGACGCGAATCCTGAATTCTCGGTAGGTCACGGCGTGATGCCCGCCACGGCAGGCCGCGACAGTCTCTCCGACTTTTGCCTTCGCCGCTTGATCACGGCCGTGATGGGCTCTGCTTGGCTCATATTCTTCACTTTTCAAGCTCTTTTTCATCCAAGCTCCACCATGGCTGATTTTGATCATTTTTACATTGAATTCCCTGCAAAACAACACCAAGAAACCGCTTCACCCGCTCCAAGGAAAATCTAACTAAAATCAAATAAAGAATGCCTAATCTATATTCAAAATGCATGCAAAAGTAAATAGAAAACATGATTAAAAATCAAACAATCATCATCAAAAGCAAAATACGTCTTTCTTGGCTTTATACACTTCTTGTCCTTTTAGTCAAACTTTTCAATTTTGTCCTTCTTTTGCAGCTTTGGACTGTCTAGCTTAATGTGGCAAATCTTTCCACATTCAAAGCATGTGATGTTGTTGGAAGAGTTTTCACCTTTACTGTAGTTTCTTTTTGGAAAAGTGGATGGCATTCTTTTGAAGTTGCCTTTCTTCTTTAGGAAGTTCTTGAATTTTCTAACTAGCAACCCCATCTCTTCTTCAGATTCTGCCTCTTGTGATGAATCATCATCACCATTGTCTTCTACTTCTTTGACTTGTGATTTCCAGAGCCAATACCTTCTTTCTTTTATCAGTTTCTTCACTCTCATTTAGTCTGTCTCAACGCCAATTCATGTTCTTGTAATTTTCCAAACAATGTGGCATTGGTCATTGATGAGAGGTCTCTAGATTCCGAGATTGCAATGACTTTAGCTTGCCATTCCCTGCTCAAGCATCTCATGACTTTGTTAATTTGATCCTCATTTGAGATTGTCTTTCCAAGACCAGCCACTTGATTTACGATGTGTGTGAATTTTGGCATTTCACTCATAGGTTCTCTCGATTCATTCCCGAACAGCTCATACTCAGTGTGAGGGTGTTCATTCTTGCTCTTTTGACATCCGAGGTTCCTTCATGTGTTACTTGCAATGTATCCCACATCTTCTTTGCTGATTTGCAATTTGAAACCTCGAAAAACTCATCACGGCTTAGAGCAGATGTTATAATATTCTCTTAACATGCATTATATTGAATTCTTTTTCTTATCATCCTCATTCCATTCAGTTTTAGGATTATTTCTTGGAGCACCATTAGCATCTACAATAGAGGAGACAAATGGTCCATTTTCTACTGCATCCCATATGTCAACACCTGCTGCCTCAAGAAAGATTACCATTCTTTTCTTCTAATAGATATGCTCAGATCCATTGAAGGCAGGCAGGCGTGTAAGGGAAGCCCCTTCATTTAAACACTCATTGTAAGACATGATCTTATAGCTGTTAAGCCAAACTTAAGAGTTTAGCGCAGATGCCAATTGTTGTTTTGGCTTCAACGACTCAAGAGGAGGGGGTGAATTGAGTTTTCAAAGAAAATATTTCCCCTCTTAGAACTTTTTCACAAAAGCTTTTTAAATCGTAGTTGCGGATTAGTGTTCTCGAGATCTTTTATAAAATTGATGAAGGGTTTTTACAAAATATTGAATAGAAGGTGATGACGATAAGAAAGATTAATAACGAATAGGTTCACATTCAATAACTGCAGAATAATATGCAAGAGACTCCCTAATCACCCGTAGACTCCCTCTCTCTTTACAACCAAAAGTAAAACAAAATTGATTCCTAACTCTCAATAATCAGATAAACAAATTCAAGCACTTATGAGTATTGAAACACTCTTTTTCACAAAGAAGCTCAATGAAGATGATGAATGATATGTGTATCGTTATAATTCGTTGTTATTCGTTATGATTCTTCTAACACAAAGTAATTGGACCCTGCTCCAACTAGTAGACAGCGCTAGTATTATTTTAGTAGACGAGCGCTAGATCACTTAGCGGACGCGGCGTCATTATTTTAGTAGACGGAGTCTTTCACCTTATTAGACGTGAGCTTATCATTTTAGTAGACGTGTGCTTCTGCTACTTTATTGGACGCCACCTATATCACTTCATTAGACGCCGCTTTTACAGTGTTGACGAGCGCTATATAATTCCCATGTTGGACGAGCGCTTATATTAATCCAATGTTGGACGAGCGTTTCTAAATCTTATTTCCAAAAATCATTTACATTAACGAAAACTTATTCCTTTTAATGCAAGTTATGAAAATTGATTTTCTTCATGCATCTTTCTTAATTGAGATATTTGTGAATAAGAGATTTCATCTCTTACAAATCATCTAAGACTTAACACTAATTTCTTAGTTTAAGCTCTTGTCTTGATGATTCCTTGATCTTCGTTTTTGCTCTTTGATTCCTCCAAGTTCTTCCTTTAATATTCTCCTTTGATTGCTCACTGAACTTGTTGAATATTGCTTGATACCTATCTTTACAATTTGACACTAAACGCATACACATTAAGTTGTATTTGTCATATATCAAAATCTCTCAGTCATTTAGTTTAACAGAAGATTGTACGGAGTTACTATAACTGGCCAACAAGAGTAAGATTTTCCACAATTACCGAAATTATTGAATCCATCGGTACATAACCCTAACCTAATGTCTGGGAGTCTCGGAAAATGTTGGATGCACTTATCAAAATGTTTCCAAGCTTCTCCATCGAAGGATGACACAAGACCCTTGACTCTCTAATTGTCATCGTGCCACCACGTGGGGTGCATTGCCATCAAAGAGTATAATCTTTTACACTTGGGACAATGGAAAATACCACATTCTTTTTTCTGTGGTCTTCTTTTTAATGTCTCTTTTAGTGGTTTTCTTGTATCGATCCGCACCACAAATTTTGCAATATGTTATGCTCCTATCCACTTGCCTTTAATACGATATGCACCTATTCCGACAACAATCAATTTTCAAACAACCCAAGCCCAAGTTCTTCACCGACTTATTAGCATGATAAAGATTCGAGGCATATGAGTATCACTCGGATGTGCTCTCATTATAAACCGAACCATTCGATTAAAATGTCCTTCCGACATGTTGTAGTCGTATTTCAAGCTCGAACTGACAAGGAGGATGACAATTCAGAGTGTTGATCACATCCTTCATACGCTTTAGCTTGTGCAGGGAGCCAATATATTAAAGAACTTTTAGCTTCGAGATTCCGATATTCTCTTCTTGTTGGGGGCTCCATCACATAATCATGTTCTAATAATCACCTACCGAGGGTCCAACATGATCCATGATCATCTGCCCATAAGAATTCAGTTCTTCCTCACGGTCACCGGTTCCATAATATGAATCTTTGACAACCGCCTGGAAACGGGGGGGGCATTCTCACCGTGGTCTGGTCCATCAATAATAATTTGTCATGAACGCCTTGTTGTAAAGATCTATCAATACCTTATGCACAAACTTCAAAACTCTACACTTGCACCTTAAGCAAGGACACCTCATCTTTCTCTTCCAGGCTCCTTTCAACCTCTCATGATTAGAAACGAACTCTAGGAACATTAAGTGTGTGTTTGGGAAAGATAGATTTTCCCTCATTTCAGCTGCTTTTTATGTTAAAAAGTTGTTTCATGCATAATCTATTATGTTTGGTAATTGTCTTAAATTTTAATAAAAGCTTTTTTGTGTGGAAAAAGATGTTTTGATTCCATCTCATATACATTTAAAAGTTATAATATTAAAAAAGCATCAAATATATTATTAACAAATAAATTCTTACCCTTTCTCGTAATTTACTATATAAAAGTGATGTTTTTTGCACCACCCAAACGAAATAGATTATTTTAAAATTGTTTTTCAACAAACATACCCAAACAAAAACAGTTATGATTATAATCGATTATTACAATAATCGCTTATACAAAAATCGATCATCAAGATAATCTATTTTTTCCACCTTTCCCAAACACACTCAACTCCACTCTAAATTCCCATGTTAGATGTTTGTTGCGATCCAACCTTTTATACTAAAACCGATTCTCGGGAATATCCACTTCGCTATAGGTGAGAGAAAGAATAGTCGACTCCCACAACAATCGCTACTTCTTGTTACATGGTATTAACCTATCCCATTCGAAGAAACCTCTTTGACACCTGATGCTGAATAGTTATTCTATATCCAAATGCCTTATACTGGACAAAATTTTGGCAGCATTTCCCCTTTCTCCTAAGTAAATGACTTGAGCTGAAGTGAGATCTCTTGCAATCAAGTATGCACCCCCGCAGAACAAAGGAAATGCATCGGACCAAAATTTCATCAAGTATATAAGGCATGTGAGAGAGGAAATGACTATAAAACGAGTATCGAAAGGTTTTTCTCAAACTGTCCCACTTGAACAATTCAAGATTCAATATAATGTTTTAGCGGTACCTTTTGAAAGTACGCATGCCATTAATATTGCATCTCAAACAGGAAACTACAACTTTTCTAACTCATTACATAATAGAAGATACAAATTTTACCCCTATATACATAGCATAATTTTAGCGACAATAAATGAATAAGGACATATAAAATTGGTAAACAATAATGAAATTAACACATCCATCCTATTGAGCTCAGCTCTCCACTAACAAATAAAATATAAAGTTTGCAATAACATGCATCATTTCTAATCTACCAGCACACAACCAACATCCTATTGAGCTCAACTCTCCACTAACAAACAACATATAAAGTTTGCAACCACATTCATATCATTTCAATCTACCAAAGACACAACTCGCATCCTATGAGCTCAGCTCACCACTAAAAAACAACATATAAAGTTACAAGCACATGCATCATTTCTAATCTACCAACACACAACCAAAGATCCTATCGAGCTCCTCTCCCTAACAAACAACATATAAAGTTTAACACATTACAGATATAACGCAATCAACAAGCTATTTCAATTCAAAGTCTTCAAACACCACCGGCAACATCAAGAAAAAGGGATGGTATCTCGACCTACCTTAACCTGCAAGCAAACAGTCCAAAAAGGATGATGACTAAAGTTGTAACCGAGAGACCGAGAATGATGCCACTCTCTAGTATTTTGAATATGTACATATCAAGAAACTCAAATGAAAAGCACAAGTATTAAATACTTTATAAATTATAAAGAATGTGAATGAATAGCATACAAAATGCAGCCATCCCCTCCCAACATACAAATTGAGCAAGTTGTAATGCCCTCGTTTTCGATTCTTGTTTAAGGAAGAGATTAAACATGTTTGAGGACTTGATCTTATTCCTTAGTGTTGGGAAAACAATTCAAATTTCCAAACAATTAATTGAAGTGAAATTCCAATTTTTAAATTGTTGGAATTTTAATATTTGACTCATGGGAGACTACATTCATATTTGGAAAGAAGGAGATGGAGATTTTCAAAGAGTGTTGACAAGTGAGAGCAATTAATTGGCATTTACCTACTCTTGGAAGAACTCCACACACCACCACTATATAAAAGGGGAGTCCCTGTGGAAGTTATTGAGGCATCCCCAGTATGGGTGATCATTTGTAGTGAGAGTGAGTGTACATCATTCCTTGCAACTCTTGAGTGGTATTTTACGGGTTTGTAGGGTGATACACAAAATGAGGAAGGTTACAATTCTTATAATCATATTTGAGATAGTGAAGCACTTTGTTGAAGCGTTTTCCGTGAACATAGGCATAGGTGTCGAACCACGTTAAATCTTAGGCGTTCTTCTATTATTCACTTTGTGGTATGTTCATGTGTGTGTTCCAACTTCGATCCTTGGGCGTGTGGATAATTCTGTTGAGCGTACGATTTTACACAATAGTGGTATCAAAGATGATGGTTCGCCTGGGATAGAGGGATTGAAGAGAAGGCGATAGTCAGGTGGATCTATGTGTGGGTCACTTGTGTCGAAAGTATTCTAGTAATGAGGCTAGGCAGCGTGTTTTGTTGTGATGTGGACAACAACGTACAAGTATGAAGAAGAGCATGTGTGTGACCTAATTTGGAGGCTGACTAGGCTCTTATCGACACTATCAAATACACACACCAAAACAAAAGTGAACATTTCGATACTTGGAAGCAGGCAAGCTTGAGAAGGGAAAGGACATGATAAAGCAAAGTTGATAAGAATGTAAACTTTGGCTGATGACGCGGAAATTTGGAAATTTTAACCAGGAGTGAATTGTTGGGAAAACAATTCACCAAACAAAATTGAGCATGAAATTCCAATACATCAGTAAATCGCTGAATTTAATATTTCACTTCAGGGGAGATTACATTCATCTTTCGAAGAACAGATGGAGATTTTCAAAGGAATGGAAAATGAGTAGCTACTTTAATCTGGTACTTATCTACTCTTGGAACAAGCTACACACCACCACTATATAAAGTGGAGTCTAAGGAAGTTCCGAAGCACCCCAAAGTTCCGAGTGACCGTTTGCACCATAGACGTAGTTGTCTATCATTCCTTGTAACTCTTGAGTGGGGTACTCGATTTGTAAGGTGATACACAAAATGGGGAAGGTTGGCAATTCTTGTGATCTACATTTGAGATAGGGGTAAGCACGTTGGTATATGCGTTCCCGTGGACGGAGGCAGATGGCAGTAACCACGCTAAATCTTCGTTCGTTTTTCTACTATTCACTTGTGGTGTGTTCATGTGTGTATTCCAACTTCTATCCTTGGGCGTATGGGGTAATTCCATTACGTGTGGATTTTGACACAACACTTAGGAGTCAATGAGTTTATGTTTAAATTGAGGTCAATCGACTTCAAACGAGCTCAAATGTGACAAAAACATGCGACTAGGGTTTTTTTTGTCCTTTGGCACTGCGCCACCTTGAGGCCACTAGCTTCTAGAATAGCGGTCGACAAAAACATGTATCTGACGATGAAGAATTAGACAGACACGTGGTATATTCTTTTTTTCAAATGGTTGAGCAGCGGAGTTGGAACCCATGCTCGGCTCAACTTGAAGTCAAGATCTCCTGATGCTTGGGGCCAGTTGGAGCTTTCTACGCTGGCAAGCACTGCTGTATCTTTCAAAAAATATACGTTTTAAAGATAAAAGGTAACTTACCCTTATCTTAATAAATGAAAGTTTGGTAAGACAAAACATGTACAGTGAGTTAAGGAGAGTTTGAGAGAAGAGAGAAAAGTTCCTGTTTGAAGCCCGATCAAACCAGGGCTGGTCTTAAGAGATCTCCAGCCGACACTGCTAGATCATGGTGACACGTCTTCTTAATCTATATCTTTTTCTTGCTAAGACTAACGTAGCTTCATACTCTTTTTATTACACATGCCACCTGGGTGACTGGGCAGATTGAGGTTTTCTCCTTGCTTGCTATTATCGTGATACGCTCCGTCTCTTCGACTAGGGTTATCGACGTTGTTTGCTTCATGTTCATGTATCTGTGTGAATTTTTGGAGCAGAACCGAGGGAAAAAGTAGAACAAAGTGTGTAGTAGTAGCTAGAGGACTGAGAGATCTTCCATTAGGTTCCACATAAATGGCTACATATCCTTTGTTATATAGTTAAGCACTCCTCTTGCCTGAAATGAATCAGCATTTTATACACACAATATAGGTGACCTCAACCTACTAGTGAGTCGATAATCAACAATGCTGAAATCCCATTCGCTTACTACCCAAAGAGTACCAATAATGATTCGAGGATCAGAGATTTATCGCCGCTAGATAATTTTTACAATACTCAAGGTTGTTTATCGCATCATCGTTAAGCCGCGGTGGTGTGTCAGTTTATTTAAGATGCTATATATAGATTTTTGAGATATAGGAAATATTTATTACTATTTTAATATTTGCACACGCTATATCTATCAATATATGCTTACTGCCTCAGTGATTTATATATGTTGGTTTGGAGATATGATTGTCGGGGAGAGGTGAATTATGACTTAGAAGTGCCCAGTCAGCCGGGTAAAATATTATATTGATGAGTCATGGATGTGATTCGAGACATGATATGGCTGTGATATTTAAAGTGCCGAGGCACTGTGCGCTTACTCCGGGATGCAAGCTTGAACTTCATATGCATTACATTCTAAAGAAAACAGAAAATGTGTGGGTAACACGGTGTCGTAGTATCCAAACATGGATGCCACATAATATCAAGGGTCAGCGAATCAACAGAATGGGAAACTATCATGATACTTTGTAGTCCTTGCCAGCCGTTCCTGTATCCTATCTGAATACGTGGATATTTTATTTCAGGATTGTGGCAAATTATTCCCTTAAATGGAAATCGGGAAATAGTATCATTACTTGTAAGAGCACTCCTAACGGAAATGGGGTTTGCACTATATTTGTGGACGTGCGGCTGACGAGATGCATGGCGATTTTAGGTGGTCACGCTAGCATCCATGGCATTAACCGTACGAGAGCGGTATGGGTAGGATGACTAAGAATCCTCGAGTGATGTTTCCCATACCGTGATGGGCTTTATAAGTGTGATGCATGTCTCTGCCTCATATCAGATATATGTTATGGGTTCCTTTTCCATATATGCGATGATACCACAGTTTCTTATCTCCTATCACCTCGTGGTAATGTTTTGTCTTCGTGACATGAAGTCCGAGCCACCGACAGAGACGTCGACTCATATCACCTGGGTGGATGGTGGAACCTACGAGTTCCCGCGTGATAGGGACCCTTGAATCGGGAGTTTCATGATGAGAAAGGGTATGAGAGTGTGCATA